>CANXYI011162523.1:0-13666 GCA_948208565.1 Hura crepitans
TATCCGCAAGTTATATATATTGAGAGCTCTGAGAATCACTTTTTGTCCCTAGTTTTAAAATGAACGAATTTTATATTGAAATTGATGGTATACAACATGATTGAGCTAGAAAAATATTTTCTAAAAAGTTGAGGAAAGAACATAAAAAAAATAAAAATATTTGTTTGACCATTATGAAAAATATATGTAGCCCATTCCACGAAGACAAGAATAAAAGAAAATGAAATACTTTACTCTAAAAAATGACATGAAAATGGTTGAAAAATAAAGATTTCAAATTTAAATTTTAAATATGATGCGTCAATAACAAATACTTTAATCCTTTCATGGTACTAATGAATTTTAAATGCTGAATGACATAAATCAGACAAACAAAAAAGCAAAAAAAGCAAAACATTCTTTAACGCTTCATTTTCGCAAAAACAAAATTTATATTTCATACATTGCAGGTTATTATTTTCAAAAAAAAAAATTGAATAACTTCAAAGACTAATATGCCTTGCAGAAAGTTGATATTAATTCAAATAATTTAAATGGGAGAGAAAGCACTGCCTCTTTAACACATTTAAAAATATTTTAAACTAGAAACTATAATTAACAGAGAAAAATTGCCTGCTAAAATATTGCATTATTTGATGAATAGTCTTTCAAAGGAAGCCTATTCACGCGTGATTTCTTCATCTTTTGTTTATTCCAAAAGGGCACATGTCCTACCTCTCAACGCATTTAAAAAAAATTACTCAACCAGAAGTCTTGTTAGCTGTTCAAACAACTACAAATCATAACACACCAACAGATATAATTTGAAAACAAAACTACTCTACATGCTTCAAAATTAAGGTCTAAATGCCCTTAAAACCTTTGAGCCAAACTTTGTCCAAACATTTAGCTAAGGATATAATTCAAAATTGTGCCCATAAATGAAAATGAACATAACATTCCAAAAACCTAATAATAAAGAAACTAACCCTCATCAAATGTTCCACAAAACTCCAGACAAAATATATTAAGATAAATTTCAGACTACCTTAGCCTGTGCTGCAGCAGCTTGCCTCTTTCTGGCCTCCTCAATGATTGACAGCTTAATACCCTTGCCCTTAGGAAGAGAGACCCATGGTTTGCTACCCTTTCCAATGGTAAACACATTGCCCAAGCGAGTAGCAAACTCATGGCCCAGTGCATCCTGGATGTGTATGGTCTCAAAACTTCCCTTATGCTTCTCCCTGTTCTTAATCACTCCTACTCGTCCTCTGTTTCTTCCTCCAGTAACCATCACAACATTTCCTACGTCGAACTTGATAAACTCAGTGATCTTATTGGTCTCAAGATCAAGCTTGATCGTGTCATTGGCCTTGATGAGCGGATCTGGATAGCGAATAGTGCGTCCATCATATGTGTTCAAGTATGGGATGCCCTTTTGCCCAAATTGAACTGAGCGGACTTTGCAGAGTTTGGACTGCATAGCACAAGTCCACAATTATCACTATATTGGAGCTCAAACTGACATTAAAACATGTTGTTGGATGGTATAGTGCAAAAGATGCAATTAGACTAAGGCCTGCAGAGAAAGGAATAAACAAACCTTTGCCTCATCATCTCTGATGGAGTGGAGGCGGAAGCGGCCTTTGGCATCATAAAAGAGCCGGAAGTTCTCATTTGTCTTAGGAATGGATACAACATCTGTTCAAGCAAAGACAAAACCAAGGTAAGTAATACTACACAGGCTACATCATTCAACGAATATCCACTAGTCCAACAAGCTAGAAGTGGCTGGGCACTCAAATTCAATCACAACCAATCAAGTTCCAATTATAAGGCTTGTTACGTAAGCAAGTACAATATTATAGTCCTACTGAGCTTGATGTTGACTATAAATTGATCTAGGGGTGTGCAACGGTCGGGTCGGGTCGGGTAAAAAACCCACCCAACCCGACCTAACCCAAACTCCCCCCCAATTCTTCAACCTGAACCAACCCAATCTAGATTTCGGGCCCCGACCTGAACTCCCGAAATAACCTGAATTTATTTTTTCTAAAAAAATACTCATTCCTATGCTTTAATACTAATCACCCCCACAACACATTGATACACGACAATTATCCACAAGTTCTCCAAATAATTACAACATAAATTCAACAAATAAAAATTAGGGTTGAACATGCAAAACCCAAAAAAAATTATTCAATCTAAAAAAATTTTAAACACATAAAATCTCACACCAAAAGGCCAAAACCAAAAAATATTAATAAGAACACCGACGAGAAAAACCACCAAAAACCAAGAAAAATTAGATAAAAATAATAAAGAAAATCTCAACAAAAATCCCCAAAAAATCAGGTCAATTTGAGTTTTGCTCGCCCCTAATAAATTCTGTATCACTTGTGTATTTTGCCAAACAGTTTATTTCATAGACAAGTTCCAGTAAGAACGAACATTACATTGGCAAGTATTAAATTGCACTAAAAAATAAATTTTATATCTTTTATGTACTTGGCCAAACAAATGCACAACACAGAACTTAGGCCGGCTATCCCAACAAAAGCTACAAAAATTTACAACAGAAAAGTACCCAAAAAAAAGTCTGAAGTGACAAAGGCAAAGCTCACATACCCATGAAACCAGTGGGATATGTTTTATCTGTCCTAACCTTCCCATCCACAAGTACATGTCGCTGCATCAGAATAGCAATAACTTCCCGATATGTAAGAGCATACTTCAATCGATTACGGAGAATAAGGATTAAAGGCAAGCATTCCCTGGATTTGTGAGGTCCAGATGATGGTTTGGGTGCCTAATACCACAACGGATTTAAGACAAAGATAAAGTAAGAAAATGCTGCCAAGGAATAGATATATGAATAAAAAAGACACCAAGCAATAGACTGCTGACATACAAAAGCACCACCGAGTTTGTCAAGCATCCAATGCTTGGGGGCATTGAGCCTCTTCAAATGTTTCTTCAGTCCTCTCGCCTGCGATGAAACAGAAAATATAGCCTCAGATGAGGTTCTAGACGCTATTCTTCCTTACAAGAGACATCACTAGCAGTCAACAAAAAGAAAAATATAAACCGAAAATTAATTCAAAGGAGTAGAAGAAAGGATCATAACATAAAGACATAGCTCCCAAGTTTTGGGATCAGTCAGTCACAATCTAATGAATAAACAACAGCAAACAAAATTACGTTTACAGAAAATAAGAATTCCAAATCGTAGCACGACAAAACAAATAGATTGTACAAACACAGATTTCAATGGAAAGAAATCACATACATAGGCTATAAAGATTACAACTGTACACAGAAAATCTAAAGAACAAGTGATAGCAATATCAATCAACTAAAATACACATCCGGAAGAACGAAAAGCCACTCTTTTCCCGTACACAACAAGACCAAACAAAATCCACGATAAAATTGAAATGAAAATTAGCTAGCAGAGATTGGTTCCACAAATGATAGCAGGCATTAAAAGAAAACCCTAAAAGATAAATCTCTGGCTACAGTCGAACATCAGATTAAAATGCTAAAACAGGTTCATTATTTCACAAAAGCAAGAGGCCAATAGCAGAGTAGTAGAGGTACCATTTTGCTGAGTTAGCTCTCCTTCTCAGAGGAACCGAGCAGAACAAGCAGGCTAACCTTCTTACAGCAAAGAGAGTAACGAAAACCAAAGAGACGCTTTAAATATATAGAGGGAAACCCTAGTGTGTAACATCCTCCGTTCTATTTACATTTACGCCCAAATAATCTGGGCCCAAAAAAATTTATGGGCCCAATCGCTCTCCTCCCTTCAGCCCGCTAACAAAAACTATATATTAATTTTTAGGAATTTATTTATAAATACTCCAAAAATATAACAGTTTTTAAAAAAACACCTCATACAATTTTCATTTTAAAATTATATTTTTTATTTTTAATTTTCAAACTATCCAAATTTTAATATAAATATTTTTTTTTAAATTCTAAAATTCTAAACCTTAAATTTCTGAACCCTAAACTGAAAATTTTAAACTTTAAAATTCTAAAATTTTAAACCCTAAAATTCTAACCTAAACCTAAAATCTTATACCCTAAAATTCTGTAGCCCTAATCCTAAAATTCTAAACTCTAAACTTTAAAATTCTAAAATCTTAATTCTAACAATTAATGGCAAATTTAGAGAATTAATTTTGTAGAGAAAAAATGTATAAAAGAACAAAACTTTCTTAGAAAAAAATTATGATTAGATTAATAGTAGTAAATTGACAATTTTAAAATATTTTTAAAATATAAAATATTAAAAGAGTATATTTAAAAATTTATTTATTTTAATGAATAAGTCATCTAAATCCAAACTCATAGAAAATCCTTTTATTTGAAAGCACTTGAATTTATTCTAAAAGTTCGAGTCGAGTCCCACGCTTTTATATTTTGTGTTAGAGCTGTGCAAAATCGAACCGAAATCGAAAATTGAACTGAAATTTTGATAATTTGATCTATTTGATTCAGTTTTTTCGGTTCGGTTCTGTACAGTAATTTCGATTTAATTGATTTAGTTCGGTTCTTAAAGGGTAAAAATTGAAAGAACCGAATCGACCGAACTTATTAAAATGATGTCATTTTGAGATAAAACGACGTTATTTTTGGGGTTATATATATAAAAAAATAGATAGAATTTCAATTTTTTTCGGTTCAATTCTATAAAAATAGGTTTTTTTCGAGTCGATCCTCATGAAAATTTCGATTCGGTTCTAAGAACAACCCTATTTTGTGTGTTATATGCATTTTATAAAATATTATCAATTAAATTTATATATACCAAATAAAAAAAATTAACAAATATATAAAACTATTAATTTTATTATTTATTTTAGTTTAGGATTTTTAGTTGACCTTTTTTTATTATTTTTAATTTGAGATTGTAAATTGATTTTATTTTTTTTTAAAATAATCTTAATTCAATTTTTAATGGCCATTGCTTTTGTGCGTAGATGTAAACATTCAAGAGATATGCACTGTCGAACTAAAGATTGTAAGATAAAATTGATTATCAAGATTTTCTCTCTCTATTCAAAACATAAAAAATAAATATTTGTCACTCTTTCTTATGTTGAAAAAAATATTTTTCTTGCTACTAAATTTCAACTGAATCTGGTAGATTGGTGGCGAGTTCAAACGCATGATCGACATCAAATGATTTGTAATTGCAGAGCGAGTCAAAAGATATCCATATTGATGAGGTGAAGATTTTGACAATGACAAGAATAGTTCAAGGATAAACGGTGGCCCCTCTCTACAAATCCTAGTTGTTCTTTGCTACTCTCTCACTCTCCTTCCACCGTTACTTTTCATTTTGGTTTTGTTTTCCTTTAAAAACGTTAAATTGTGTGAAAATGTTCGGCAAAGGAGTCAATGGATCAATTATTACCACTCTTAACCACAAGGACAAACAAGAAGAAGCTAGCGTCTGATTTCCCGGTCCCCATCTCTCTCTTTCTCTATTTATATCTATACATTTGTTTGATCATCAAATTGTGCTAATTCTTTTATGGTTTGATTAATTGCATTAATTTAGAAAACTTTGATTAAGAAGAGAAGTAATTTCTTTATTGCTTTTGTCTAAACTGTATTTATTTCTTTATTTAGATGAGTGTTTAAGTTGGTTTATCTATGGTTGATTTTCTAATAAAATAAATAGGACTTTATTTATGCTCGGATTTTGAAGCTTAGTAGAATTGGCTACTGTGATTTCAGTTTGATGAATCAGAGAGATTAACATTATTACTAAATGGTGTTCATGGAGCCATGTTGAATTAGACAATAAAAGAGATAAGAAAATCTTAGATCGAATAAAATTTGTTATTTATATAGCAATTTCATTAGAGTTTTTGACTAATTGTTGCAGTTGGCATGAAAACAAGCTAAGATCTAAAGGTAAAACTTATCCACCTAGGCATTTGCAACTTACTTTGAATGAAAAACTTTATACTCTTATTAAAGGAACCATTGTTGGTGCTGAGCTACCCCTCGAATTCACAAATCATTCATTAACAATTTTTTTAGTGAAAAGATTCTTAGTAGAAATATCCACAAGTCAACATGATCAAAATTTATTAGATCATAAAGTTGTCTCTTATTAGCCGTTAATAGCACATCACTATAATTCAAGAGTGTTCTTGTCGAGATCCTATTCAGTTGTTTTGAAATATATTTTTGGCCAAATTTATTTCTTACCCAATCATTGATAGTACTTTATTTTACTAAATCTTATTTTTTAAAAAAAGGAATATGAAACAAAAATTAGTTGAATGTTTTTTAACACAATGAAAATGGATTGCAATAGTCTAGATTTTTGAGAGCACAAATTAAAATTTAAAAAAAATGAAGAAATTATATAATAATGGGCAGCAAAAATATGGTTATAACTTTTCTCTCAGTTGCTCAAACTGATTAAACAAGTGGCCATTAAATTGTATTAAAGTATTAAACAACATATGTTAAAATGAGAGAAATATGACGGTGCTCATGGCAGCGCACCAAAAGTGCTTGCACAAGATAATATCACTCTTTTTTAATATATTGAGATATTGAAAGTATTTTATGGGCTCGGGCTCGAATAAAGCACTAAATTTTTATTTCGAACTTGGACCTTATGATATAAAAATCAAACCCATCCAAACCCAAAGATAATCCTGTCTAAAAGAAGTATTGTTCTTGGATTATAACGGTTTTTATTAGAATTTTTGATTTTGTTAGTGTCATATTAAGCTCATGAAACTTTAATTTATTACATATTAGGTCTAAGTTTTTCTAATTAAATAAAACAATAATTATTTCGAAAAATAAATAAAATAATAACATTATATTATTTGTATTAAGTATTTAAACTATGATCTTTTATTTTACTGGTTCCTATTTGAAGTCAATGCCTTAATTTAATTTTTTTAAATGATTTAATATAACATAAAAACAAGTAAATTGAGAGATTCAAACAAAAATATATATAAACAAGAAACATGTTTTTTTTATTGTTTTACAATAATAAAATTTCATATAAGTGAGAAAAAACAGTTTAAAAGAAGACAACAATTTAAGGAGATTCTTTTTTTTAAAAAATATCTTTGTGTTGTCTATGTATGACAAATGTTACTGTTTTACGTGGGCTTGCTGGGTTGTAACTGCTATCAATAGGAGTATGGTCCAGATTAATAAATCTCATAAATGACAGACTTAACCGCAATTAGAAATTTTTTAAAAGAAATAAAAAAGCTAGGTATGTTCATATTTTCAGATGGTTAACTTAAGCAAAAGATACAAATTTAAAGAGTATATATGGTTGAGATATTGTGTTGGGTCTCTTGTAATGGCAATTTAGGTTTTTATCGAAAACAACAATAAATGCTGCATTTTTCGAATTTCAATTGCTACAATAATAGGATCACATTCCTTCTTTTCTTTGATTAATATGCAAAAATGGTTATAAGTCTTGGGTTTAAGGTACTGAATGGCAATAAAACATGCTTGAATGCATGAAGAATAATTAATAACTCAGTCAGTACGCTGCTGATCCACTTGATTTTAAGCTTAAATTACTGCTAAAACAAAGCCATTTCTTTTGCTCCTGCGTTGCAGGAACCTTGTTAGTTTTGCGAGAAAATGTAATTGCTACAAGTATTGGAAACGTATAGATTCTATAGGTTAATTATAATTGCTGCAAAAAAATGGTGGTTATTATGTATGAGTTAGACTAAGGATGGCAGTAGGCATTACAAGAAAATAATCATTTATTGATGCTTTTAATTTATATTTAATGATGCATTTTAGCATCATTCTTTATTTATCAATACTATAAAAAACGTTATTACATACATTATTAAATAAGGCGCAAACTTTTCATCTTATAACACAAGTGCTTTGCATAGGTATTATAAATTTGCCAATACTTTTTATACGTGTCACTAAATTTATGACACATTTTTTTAAAAAAATCTCTAAATTTAATATGTTTTTCACTAAAAGATGTCACTTAATTTAAATTGCTTTTCGTGCAAGTATATCCAACTTTTTTATGTTTTTTTTGAAAGCATCTTTAATTTTTTTTTATCACTTTTCAATAATGACATTACAAATCTATTGACTTTTTTATATATATATATATGAATGTCACCATATAGATTTCAGTGAATATTAGTAATAGTTTTACATGCAGACACTTATTTTATAAGCATCCCAAATTTTACATCGCATTGCATATGTAACATCTGCAACTATCAAAATTTTGTTTTTTTTTAAATATGCTTTTATTTCTTATGAAATACGTTGAAAGATATAATTTGTTTTCTAAAACACCCTATAAAAAAATTTGAAACAACACACAAATAGTTTTTAAATAAGAAATAAAATAAATGCATTTAAAAATTCAAATGTAACATTTGCTTATATAATGTACCATATCCTAAATGAATAAAAACATAATAGTGCTAGTTTTATTTTAGCATATTTACTATCAAATAATCAAAATAACAATTATATCTTTAATGATTTAAGGCATAATAGTTCTAGCAGTTTTGTCACTACATATTTACTATCAATCATCTAAAATAACAAATTGTAAATTTAATAAAGTGCTCATGATCTCTCCATTGGAAATTTAATAAAGTTTTTGACACCTTGCTCATAAGTTGCACTTGATCTGGACTCATTCATCCAACTTTTATCCATGTAACGTCCAAAAATCCCAAGATGTAAGTAGTACTTCCAAGACATAAAAAGTACATTTTTGGTCGTGGATCGTAATTTTCACATTTATATTAGGATTTTAATTTAAAGTAAAAATATGATTATTTAAAAGTCCGAAACTTAAGAATAAAATTCAGGTAACAAATTTGAATGGTAAATCTTATTAAATAAATAGTACCCATTTTATGGCCATTTTGACCAAATTGACTTGATAGTCAAATTTAGCCATAATTAATGGAATTTTGGGAGGTTTTTAGATATTTTATAAGGAATTAATTTTGGATAGTTATGTAGATTTATAATTTAAGGAAAAATAAAAGAAAGAAGAAGAATTCAAAAGAAATGAGTAAAAAGAGGTTTTTAAAGGGAAAAATAGGAGTCACTGGATAGGATTTTTAAAATTAAATCCTAGCCACAAAATCTACTCTATATACAGGTCATGTTCATCTTATTCCTCCAAAGAAAGAAGACACAAAAGGGCTATTCTTTCTCACTCCATTTTCTCTTTTTTTTTTCTCATCAAACCCCCAACAAAAATTTTGTTAAACTATAGCAAACACTTTGCAAGTAATGGTTTCACATTAGATGCTCCCATTTTTTAGCCTATGATGATTACCAGAGATAAGCCCAAGCAATAAAATGAAAGATCCCAAACCCTAGTCTGGATAAACCTACTAGCCCAAGGAATGCACGAACTAACAAATAGCTAGCCTAGAGGAATCAAGTCAATGGCCAATGGTGCCTGAATCTTCAAGCCTATAGTCTGTATAGGCTTCATCCCTAAATTATGGTCAGCAAGGACATAAGTTCAAAAAGTTACTAGAATTTTAGCCTTCCTATTTAGACTCTGATTCCTACTTTGGAAAGGATTTCTATTCAGTTGAATGAGAATATCTCACCATAGACCTATAAATACCCTTCTTATGAATTAACTAAGAAAACTCTATCGTGGAAGCAATTCCACAAGTCTTAGCCTTCACATAAACCCATTATTCTTTTTGAAACCCAAGCTTTATCTTGTTGCTTGGAGCATTAATCATAAGGTAAGTTTGAGGCCACTATTCTTATTCTTTACATTACTTTAATTAGTTAACTAAGGATCTCTAATGATTAAGTGACATGTCAGACGATTCATTATAATCTCCATGTTGATTATAGGAGTAGGCTAATGTTTATATATTGTTTGTTACATGTTTAAATCATTCCTAGAATAATTGTAATTGTACTTGCATTTTGGAACTAATAATTAGTTTGCATGAACCTCCTTTAATGAGGACTTCGATTTGCACGGACTAACTATTTAATGTAACTTATTTTATGAGATCTATATGGATTTATTTTTTTATTAACAGTGTGTATGTTATTTGAATTATAAATTGCTTTATTAACTGCTAATAATGTTAACATGACTAATCATGCATGTTATGTTCATAATCATGACCATTTCATGTTCACTATTATCCTATGACTCTATGTCGTTATTAGGTCCTCATGGATCTCATGTTGTTATTCTAACTCTTTCACTTTGAGTTATGCAACTTTTGGTTATCTATGCTGGATTGCTGGTCCATACGGACCTATTTTAGACATGTAAGTAGTCGCACGGACCAAGTAAGGAAGCTTGCTCAAGTTTACATGGACTTATTGATGTTCAACTGAGTCCAGTGTTGTTACACATTTAGCTTATTTTAGTCAATTTTTATGTTATGTATTTTTTCTATTTTAGTTGTAATAGGTAGTTTATTTAAACTCATTTACGTGTAAAATAGCATCTCACATCAGTGATTTTTCTAGATAATTAATTTAGTGTTTTTCTAATAAATTAGGTTTTGATTTTTCTTAATAAAAGTCACTCTAAAATATATTTTAATAAAATCCAATCTCCTAGAGATGGGAGTTGGCAATTACCATTAATTCTTATAGAATTATAGGTAATTGTCAAATCACCAAACAACTAATGAATGATCTATTTTATGGATATATAATATTTTGTATATTTTTATGCTTTATTTATTATGAATGCTTTAATTATTGTAGTTTACTTTTCATGATATTTAAAGATGACATGGATGATTTTAATTTATTTGCTTACTTATATGATATGTGATTGATAAATATTGGAATGTAAAAGAGGTATATTATAAAAGCATAAAAAAGATATTAATTTCAAACCCTTTCTAGGCAAAAAAAATCAGTAGTTCCTAGTGTAGAGCTAAGTGGCAGCTCCATCAGAATCGCCTTGTCTCCCTACAATGGGTGAATAGTGACACCTATTTATCAAATGTGCGGTAACTGAAATCTAACTCTACAAACACCTTTGTTTTGCATTTCTAAGCATGTTTTGTTACTCACAGGCACTTTTAATGTTTGCTTGGGTAAATTGAAGAGAAAAAGAAAAAAAAGAGGAAGAAAGAAAATGAGAAGGAAATGATTCAAGCTTGAAGTGTTTGGGAGACATTTTTGGAGCTTCTAGAAGTGATTGAAAGCATTAATTAGAGTATGTGATCTCTAATTTTTTATTTCCTCAATTTTTACCTATTATGTCAAATTCTAGGGTTTTGCTTAAATATATGGTTTGATGAAATTGATTAGTTAAATTTGCAATTGGCATGATAATTAGATGATTAGAATAGTTAATTGGATGAAATTAACTTCAATGGTATGAAAACCCTAATTTGCTTAGAATTATGCATTATATGTAAAGGGGCTTTTCAATGTGATAATGTTGTTGTGGAATTGATGTGATAAACATGTAATTAGTATGTCTAATTGATGTTCGGTATGCACAACTGAATAAAATTTCTTGCAAAATTAAAATGTCCAATTTGACATAAGATTATGGTTATGTAAAAAAGGAGATTTTAAAATTGGATGTAGAAATGTAAAATTGACATGGTATTAATGAAATTGCCATAATTATGACTGGTTGGTATAATCAATTTGAAGAAATTACTTGATTTGATGTGAAACTCATTTTTTACCTATACAATTCAATTATATCAAAAAGGGCTTTGCAAATTAGTAGGGAATTTGAGCAATTGATTTTAAAAATTATGCATTGGAATGAAATTAAAGTGTTTGGCATGATTGATTTGATGAAAAAGCATTGGTAGTGAAATTCTAGTCTTCGACAAACCTATGGATGATTATGGAATTAGGAGTTTTACTATTAAATGCTTTATTATGTTAATAGTAAATGGAAAAAAAAAAGAGTTTGGAATGATTGTTTATGTATAATATGAAATTAAGGAATTTGTCATGCGTATGACAAATTTGAGTAATATGGCAATGTGCAGATTGAGTAAATTATGTGTTTCTTAAATAAAGTGGCAATTATGATGCTTAATTATGTTATTAAAGAATAATAGCATGAAATAAAGTGAAGAAAATTAACAAAGAAAAGAAATGATGAAAAAGGGGAAAACACCCAAGTATGTCTCGATTAGGAAAAGTAGCATTCGGATAGATTGGCATCCCAATAGGGTAGTTTAATTGTACTATTATGAATGTATTGCAGTCATGCATGTATGACCATAGTAGGCGCCATTACATCTCGATCACTTTTTTTAATTAAGGCATTTAATGCCTAGTTTAAAGCACTGATCGTACACCTCCATAATTAAGGTACCATTGTGCAACCTATAAACTAGTCCATAGTTATTGTTGCATTCTAGTATTAGTATACTCGTTATTCAATCTATTAAACTTAGTTTTACTATACTATGGGCTATGAAATGAAAAATAATAAAAAAATTGAGATAAGATAATATAAATAGCCAAATGAATACAGAAATAATCACTAGCTTAAGAAAAACAAGGAAATGATATATTTGCATGTTTATTAATATTCATACGTAATTTAGATGGTGTATATATATGGTGCTTTATTAGATATTAATATGTTCATACTTGTGAATAAATGGCATGCTTGAGTTTTGGATGTATGAGTTTTCTAATTAATGCATATGTTATTTTCATTATGTGAAAATGCATGTAATTTGTTGTATGCGTAGTAATGAAAATTATAGTTATAAAAAATTACGAGTGCATCACTAAGCAAATTTTGCTTCATATAAACATTGAATTTTTGGGACTCTCATGTTCGGATTGCCTAATGATGATGAAAGGACAAAAAACCCTGATAAATAGGGATATTAGTGTCTAGTTCTAAGATCTCAAAGTTTTCTTTAAAAATTTTCCTTTAAGTTTTTGCCCAATCCAAAAAATCTTATGGTGTGACTCAAAATGAGAGAAAAATAGGTGTCTATGGTGGGTGGCCTGAGCCTGAGACCTAACACTGACGCCAAAGGGGGTGCGAGGGGCGAAGCCCTCTGCCGTATGGCTTAAAAAAAAATCTCAGTTTCAAAAACGGTAGTTTCCGTAAGGAAAACGGCCGTTTTACCCTTAAAACGACCATTTTGGCAAAAACAACCATTTTTTGCCTTAGGATTTATGTATAAATACTGAAAGCCGATTTTCCAAAGATGACTTTTTATCGATATACGTGCACTAAAAACTCAAAAAAGGCTTTTTAAACACCGTTTTCATATTTCTTGAAAGTTTTCTGCATAATTTTTCAACATTTTTGAGATCTTTTCTGAAAGCAAATATACATGGTGGGTCGACCAACCTTTCTGCTATTTCTTTTATTTTTCTTTCTTTCTCTTTTATCTATCTACTAGTTAGATGTAATAACTTATTATTTGTACACTATTGTTATATTTATTTGATTGTTTATTTCATTTTATTACTATTCATCTTTCTATTTTACTTCACATACTAACATCGTAATTTTATTATGAAGCGAGTTATTTTGATTTATTAAGACCTGGTTATCTTTTCTTTCTGCCATCTCATCGAACACCGATGAAGTAGCCCTTTGCCATTTCTTTTATTTTTATTCCTTTTTCTTATTGCTATTGTTTTTATTTTTGCTCTTTATTTTCTT
>CANXYI011162528.1:0-11521 GCA_948208565.1 Hura crepitans
TTAACTCCCAAGAGGCCGGCCTAAAGGCAGCGGATCAACGAGGTGGGTCCATCTTCTTTAATGCCACCTCTACCATCACTCAATCTCTTTTTTAAGGCTTAAAGACTTAGATGATAGAATAGTTCTAGTGCACCCACACCGACTTGAGGGCGAGGATCGAGGAGTTCGAGCATCGGACTGCCTAGAGGCTGAAGGTGATAGAAGCAAAGCTTTAGATGTTTAGAGACTAGAGACATCCTCTGACCCCTTTTTGTTTTATTTTATTTTATTTGCTTGTACATATTAGTTTAGGACATAAAGATTTTGTACTCAAAAAGTATTCATCTATAAATTTGATGTATTATGTTCATTACTTTTATTCTTTTGGCAAAACATGAATAAAACAACAAAACAATAAAATACCTAATAAATAATAATAATGAATAATAAATAAAGAACAAAATAATGAGATAGATAAAATAAGAAGAAAAAGAAGGAAAAAAAAATAAGAAAATAAGACAAAAAAAAGAAGAGAAGAACAACAAGGAAAAAGTATAAAATTATAATTTTCAAAACCATAACATGAATTTGAAAAAAAGTGCATTCACACACACAACATGCATCCATGTTGTAAATGACCTTTAATAACTAATGGGTTTTACTTCATTATTTCTACACAGGGGGCAACCTAAATTTTCTAGGCAACCTCACAAATGTGTTAATGTAATACTATCTACTCGTTGCAGGCAATGAAGATGGCAACTCATTAACAATAAATCCTTCCAAATTATCTTCGGGGTGCAATGTCTCATAGCATTGCTAAGTTCAGGTGCAATATCTCACAACACGACATAAACCAAATTACCATGGAGTGCAACATCTCACAGCACTGCCTAAGTTCAGGTGTAATGTCTCATAGCACTACCTGAACCAAATTACCTTCGGGTGCAATGTCTCATACCACTACTCAAGTTTAGGTGTAATGTCTCACAGCACTGCCTGAACCAAATTATCTTTAGGTGTAATGTCTCACAGCATTGCTCGAGTTTAGGTGTAATGTCTCAGAGCACTGCATGAACCAAATTATCTTCAGGTGCAATGTCTCACAGCACTACCCGAGTTCAGGTGAAATGTCTCAAAGCACTGCTTAAACCAAATTCCATTTGGGTGTAATGTCTCAAAGCACTGCTCGAGTTTAGGTGTAATGTCTTATAGCACTGCCTGAAGCAAATCAACTATGGGTGTAATATCTCTGGCACTGCCCAGACCTTATTAACTCTAGTTATGGTGATTCTTACAAAAAGATCACCCCACAAGGTATATGTCTCTTTCCTTTCTAAACTTTAGGTTACCTCTCACACTCTGTAGTCGTCTCCCTAAAGTGGGGGGCAATTGTAGACACTAGGTATTTGGGGCTCTTATGTTCGATTCGACTAATGATGATGAAAAGGACAAAAATCCTAATAAAAAGGGGTTTTTTACATCTAAATCGAAGATCTTAAAAGTTTCCTTAAAAAAAGAGTCAAAACCACTATTTTCCAAGAAAAAATAACCGTTTTGGAAAAATGGGCCATTTTTGCAAGTGGAACAACCGTTCTAAGTCCAAAATGAGCACAATGGTAGTTTTGATTGCCAAAATAGCCGTTTTGACAGTTTTGGCCAAAATGTGTTGTTTTTGTGAGCAAACGGCCAGTCATGGGCTATAACGCCATTTTAAGCTGAAAACAGCCATTTTTCATCCTCGGGAAGCATGTATAGAAACCAAATGGGATTTTTCTTAGCAAGGTTGGTCATTTTTAGGAGTGAAAAAAATATACTAAAAAGGCAAAAATACATTCTTTCAACACCATTTTTTGGATTTTCTAAAGATTCAAGCATAGTCTGTTGGTATGGCCGAGATTTTTTCTAAAAGTAAATATACTCAGTGTGTCAATTGACCCATTTTTCTACTATTTTCATTTTTCTTTCTATTTTATCCATCTACCAGTTAGATGTGATAATTTATTTGTGCAATATTTTTATATTTGTGATTGCTCATTTTTATTTTATTTATGTCTGCTTATCTATTTTTGCTTTGCATCTAAATATATTATTTCTATCATTTTTATTGCTTTCCTTTTTCTTTTTGCTTTATCCATCTACCAGTTAGATGTGATAATTTATTTGTGCAATATTTTTTATATTTTTTTTATATATTTGTGTAACTGTCCATTTTTATTTTATTCCTATCTGTCTGTTTATTTTTGCTTTGCATACTAATATATTATTTATGTTGTTGTGATGCGAGTTGTTTGATTATTTGAGATCCAAATGTCATTTTTTTGGCCACTTCATTAAATCTCAGTGAAGTAATCTTTTAAGGACCCATTATTTTCTGTTGTCTATTTTATTATGTGTTATATGTGTTTTTCTATTGATTTCTTTTATTATCACCTATTTCTAGTTAGATTGTATTTTAGGTGTCCAATTTTATTTTTATTATTTATTCGGTTAGGATGTATTTTAGGTAATTGCCATGTGATATATTTTTATTGTTGAATTATTTCCCTATATATTCCACGAATGCTGTAATAATTAGAAAATGATTTTTCATGTGATTGGAAAAAAACCAAAATATTTTTATTTAATTAATTGGTGTTTTACGAATAAAATGGGTTTTGATTTTTCGTAATAAAAGTCACAATAATAAAAAAAATTATTTCCTAAAATCAGCATGTGAGAACTAAAGTTCTCAAATTAAATCCATCACCTGATTTTATGTATGATATTTTTAATCTCAATCCCGAATATACCATGAACACTGCATTAGGTAGAAAAAATGATTTTTTTTGCACATTATAAATGAATAATAATAAAAATCATTTTATACCTAATTAATTAGTGCTTTATTAATAAAATAAATTCTATTTTTTTCTTAATAAAAGCTACAATAAAAATCTATTTTCTAAAATCGACATAAGAGAACCAAAGTTCTCAAACCAATCATCCAATTTTAATAAAAGTCACTACAATAAAATCTATTTTTTAAAATTAGCATATGAGAACCAAAGTTCTCAAGACAATTAATTGCCCGATTTCATGTATGATATTTCAATTCCAAGTACCTATTTATTTTCCCATAAATATGTTTTGTAAATTCTCATATGTGAATACATGATTTACTTTAATTGCAAAATGTTGCTTAAGAAAAAGAATAATATTATAAATTTAAACTGAATTTTTGTATTAATTTGGGGTATAAATAAGAGTAGGGTTCTAAACTACTTTGTTTTTTGCCCTATAAGATATTTCCCGACTTTAATCGGGTGGCAACTCCGACCTTGTGGTGCCCAACTCACTCCTTCTAAGCTAATCAAATAGGAGTGACCCTAGATTCCTCTAGCTTCCTTCTCGTCTTTCAAGACTCAAAGAGTGAGGCTTAGGTCAATTCTTCAGCTATTTTAATTTGATCAGCCCAAGAAAAACATAAGTGATGCGAACACTTAGGTAGCAGATTGAGTTTTAGTACGTCATTTTATCCTTAAACAAATGGATAGTCAAAAAGAGTTATTCAGGTAATATTTTGTACTAAAGTGATTAGATAATTATTTATGTATGATGTTGTGTTTATGAGAAGGCATGTTTATTAGATGCTGGAGGATATGATAAAGAGCTACACCATTGAGTTTAAGGGTAGCTGGGATCACTATATGTCATTGGCTAAGTTTACCTATAATAATAACCATCAAACTAGTTTAGGTATGGCTTCTTATGAGGTGATGTATGAAAGGAAGTGTAGAACTCCTTTGTGCTAGAATAAGCTTTATGGGATTAGACCTAATAAAAGATGCAAAGGAAAAGGTGAAGAACATTAGAAATAGGTTAAAAGTAGCTTATGATAGGTAGAAGTCCCATGCTGATTATTTTGCATAGGGAAAGGGTACCTTCCTTTTTCCTCTTATAGGCCGGTCAAATCAAAACAATCGAGGACTCAACTTAAACCCCACTCCTTAATTCTCAAAAGATGAGAAGTGGATTCAAGGAATCCTAAATTGTTCCTATTTAATTAGCCTAAGAAGAGTGAGTTAGGCACCATAAGGTAAGAGTCGCCACCTAATTGAAGTTGGGAAATACCTTGTAGGGGCAAAACTAGAGTGGTTCGAAACCCTACTCTTTGTTATACCTCAAGTTAATATGAAATTTCGATTTGAATTTATAATATTATCCATTTTCTTCAAGTGGGTTTTAGGCATCAAAATAAATCACTTATTCATATAATGGAATAATAGAACATATTTATAAAAATAAATAAAATTCTTTAATTAAATAATTTCATACATGAAACTGGATAATTGATTATTTTTAAAACTTTGGTTCTCACATGCTTATTTTTGGAAACCAGATTTTTGTTATTTATGACTTTTGTTATGGATAAATTGAAATCTATTTTTATTAAGAAAACACTGATTTAATTAAATATAAAATGATTTAGTGACTAAATTAATTATTTTGAGAACATTAGTTCTCGCACGCTTATTTTTAGAAAATGAATCTTTACCATACATAAAACCAAGTGGTTGATTATTTTAATAACTTTGGTTCTCGCATGCTTATTTTTAGAAATTGGATTTTTATTATTCGTGACTTTTATTAAGGAAAAATTAAAACCCATTTTTTTTCTTAAAACACCAATTAATTTAGATATAAAACAACTTAATTATTTTTTATGGCATGTAAAAATCATTTTCTTACCTATTACAGCATACATGGAATATACATGAAAATTATCATACTAAAAAATAAATTATATGGCAATCACCTAAAATACATTCTAATCCAAAAAAATAAAATAAAATAAATTACATGAAAATCACCTAAAATAAAATCTAGCGATGCTTGATAAAAATAACAAGCAAAAGGTTAAATCTATCACAACACATCAAATAACTCGCATCACAACAAAATAAGAACATTAGAATATAAAATAAATGGCCAAACAAAAAAAAACAAATAATAAAAAAATAGATCGTCATAAAAATATCACAACAACAAAAATAATAATACATAGATCTATAGATCTAATAAGTTAACGCACCTAACTAATAGGTGGATAAAAGAAAAATTGAAAAAGAAGGAAAATGAAAACAAAAACCGAATGGCTCACTATGTATAATTGCCATTAGGAAGAAAGTATCTAAAAAAGATGAAACTCGCGAATCAAAAAACTTTCAAAATAATAAAAAATGGTGTTTAGAGAATAATTTTTTTTACTTTATTAAAGGTTTTCCTAAGACCTAAAAAAGTAAGAGAGAGAAGAGAGACTAAATCCATACGAATTTTCTCATTTTATACACAAATCTCAAGGCATGCAAAATGGCCATTTCAAGGTGTGAAATGGTTATTTTGGCCTAAAATGGCCATTTTGATGTTTAAAATGAATGTTTTGATGATCAAAGTGATTGTTTTGCCCACAAGGTGATGTGTACAGATTATGCCTTGTTTTGGCAAAATGATGTCATTTTGTTGAGACCAAACGACCATTTTAGACAAGTTTGGAATGACTGTTTTGAGCTGAAACAACCATTTCAGAGCAAAACGACACTATTTTGCCTGAAGGCCAAAAATGTGTAAAAAAAAGCAATTTTCTTAATTTTTAAATCTTTATCTTCTTTTTTAACCACTCCATTCTATGAGGGGCTTCACCTCCTGCACCTCTATGGCATCAGTGTTGAGCATCGGGCCCGAGCCCTTAACCCATCATAGACACCTACTTTTCTCACAATTCATCGCAAGATGTTTTGGGCTAGGCAAAAACCTTTTATTTTTAATTTTTAATAGAAAAATTTGAGATCTTTGAACTTAGTCCTTTTCTTCATCATTAGACAATCTGAACATGGGAGCCCCAAAAGCCTAGTGTCTATACCAATGTCAAGAGGAAAGATGTTGAGTACAAGGTAGGAGACAAGGTTTTTCTAAAGGTCACACCTTTAAAGAAAGTGAGTCCTAGGTTTATTGGGTTATATGAAGTGATTGAACGTGTGAGGCCAGTAGCCTATAGCCTAGCTTTGCCCCTAGAGCTTCAATAGAATCATGATGTCTTCCACATGTCCATGCTTCGAAGATATAGACTAGATCCCTCTCATGTTTTGACAAAGAGAGTGTTGAGGTTAGATTAAATTTATCTTATAAAGAAGAACCTATCAAGATAATGGCCACAGATACTAAAAAGTTATAGAATAAGAATGTGTCACTAGTAATAGTTCTCTAGAAGCACTATGGGATTGAAGAGGTGACATGGGAAATGGAAGCTCAAAAGCAAGAGCAGTACCCTCAGTTGTTTGAATCAAGTAATTTTGAGGATGACATTTTTGTTAAGAAAAGAAGTAATGTCACAACCTGAAAATTCCTGATTTTATGAATAGTGCTTTTCTAGAATGAATATTGTTTCTAAGACCCAAGATACACTGAGCTAACCAAGTGAAAGTATTAGTCATAAAATAATTTTGGTCATGTTTGAAACCAATCAAAATTTGCTTGGTTGGTTAAAAATGCAAAGAAATTTTTTATGACAGCGTCTTGTGAATAGTGAACATGATAAAGTTAAATCATGAAATTATTTTATTTTTGCTCAAAATCAATACAACCTAATACTAAGAAATTCTAATTAGCCTATTGGCACTAGAATTGGAATTTTTGGATATCAATAAGTATTTTTATGAAAATCAGGTATAGTGAAAAATTACATTTTTATATGATTTTTCATGATTTTTTAGCATGGATTTTTAAAGGCTTTTGAGATTTGATTTATATAATTTTACAAGTTTCTTGGATGAAAAAAATGAGGAAAAGAAAGGCTAAAAAAAAGGTAGTATAAAATTATCAAAGTTTGGTCAAATGAAGAAATTATCTTCTTCATTTGCCAAATAAGAGCAACTAACACCACTCAAGGAGAAAATAACCATTTTTGGTTCTTCAAACTTCAATTTAAGCTCATTTTATGACATCGTAAACTCAAATCCACACCTCTATGGCCTCTAGACATCATTTTTACCTCAAGATTCATGAAAAAATGATGAAAAAGCTTCATTTTAATGCTTGGTGAATAGTAACATAATTTTTTCGAGTAAGATTTTTTGAAGTTCAATATTTTTCCATGTTAATTAGGTCATGTATATTCTTTTTATTTTTTGTTTCATTCCTGATTGATTTTATATGAAATTTTTTATATTAAATCTATTATGGGTAGTTGATAAAATCGACAAGTGTCAAGGTAAGGGCAAGCATAAGGTCTAGATGCGTCACCTGAGGCATTTCAACATTATCTGTATCTGTAATCAAACAAATATATATAGAATTGATACATGTCCTATGTATATATGTCTATATATGTATATGTTTGTATTGAAATCACTATGCAAGATGAGAACTTATATACATTCACATTATGTGATGTGTATGATATGTAATTAAGCCATTTGTGTGAGAAGATGCATGTAATTGATGCTTTTTTTATGATGGTCGTATGATACATCTTATATGTGCATATAGGCATTTATGTATGATATATGGGAATGATATCATATACATGGCATTTGAGATCAATGATGTAATACATGTGATTAGGTAATTATATGATGTTGGAAGATTGTGATATGCATGATGTAATGATATTGTATGGTATTACATCATGTGTATTAGAGCTTGTTAAGCATGAACATGTCATTAGTGATTTTTGTTTGTCTTTAGTGATGTATGTATAGGAATAATTTTATATATCTCTATGAAAATAAAGATTAAAGCATGGCATAAAGGAATGGAATTTATGTTTCATTGAACTTTATGGCCTGATGGCCTTGGGATGATGTTCACGTATGTTTTTGCATTATACGGATAAGTAATGGATGTTGTATGGCCATGTGTATGATAAGAAGGATGTGATGGTGAAATACTAAGCATATGTCAAAATATGTATGTAGTATGAATGTGTGGGAGAGTTACTAAAATAAGTTATAATGTTTATATGTATGGGGTAATATGATATGTCTGCCTAATAATAAATGTGTGATCTTGTATGAGGTGAATGCTTATGTAAGCACGAGATTGATCTTAATAGAGATCAAGTATGCATGCTATGTTTGATGGATATAATAGCAAAATTTCTTTGAGATGCAAGTATCTTAATGCATGGAAAGTGTGTTATATTCATGTAACACCTCTTACCCATTCCTGAAGGAAATAGACAAAGTGTGCTACTTCCCATAGGTCACCCATCCTTGGATTTCCCTAAGCCTCAGTAGTTTAACACTTATCAACTTGTTCCTTATGAAGGCATGTTATCCTTGTATTCCCTAAATTATAAGATAATCTTCTAATACTGACTATCTTAGACTGATAAAATCCTATTTATGGTATGTTATTTATTTTATAGAAATTTAGGCAGCATAATGGCTATCCGAGTGAAAAACTAAAATTTTCCCTACATAAGAACACTTCTATAATCATCATAAACTCAAACCTCAACTCCTGGATCCTTCTGGTCCTCCAAGTCAACCATCAACACAGTCACACATAATAGCCATAGGCTCTCAAACCCATAGTTTTCAAAAAGCTAAACAGGCATATATTTTCATCATAGGTTCAAATTTACACATATCATGCAGTATATTATATAGACATCCATATATGTATCCATAATGTAAATCAACTGTCTATTTCTAAACCACCAATATACATGAGTGCATTTCTACTAATAACAATCAAAATAAAGAAATATATATACCAAAAAGAAACTCAATAGCCACTACACTATACTAGATGAAGCTGAATAGCCAACCCCTATCTAAGACCCACGCATCGAAACACTGACACGCTGAGTATACACTCAGTGGTGGAATTGAAACAATAAATGCATGTCATGAGTATATTCACACATATAATGATACATGCATAGTCAAGCACACACTATGATCATTTCCATACCTTGTTATCATATTATTTACTAGCTATGTGCTATATCATACAGTGCCTTGTCATGTAAGTAACTAATTCATATTTTATCCGGTCAACTTCATTACTCATTTTCTTGCATTTTCTTATTATTTATCTTTAATACTCACAAAATATTATATTTGTTCTGTTATTTTATCTTTTAGGCTCATACCAGACATACTACACTTTAAGACACTCAGTAATGGGACTTATGTTTTGCAGTGGCCCACATTTTGGGCCTCGGTACCTATACTGACTTAGTCTAATAGTAGGGATCAATTCAATGGAACCTCCTAATACTGGACTAGCAGATAGTAGGGATTAGCCCCGTGTGAGCTCCCACTATCTGCAAGCGGGATAATATGGATCAACCCCATGGGACCTCCCAATACCCTAAATTAGCGTCTCTAATACAACATTAGTAGATAACAAAGATCAGTACTGTGGGACCTCCTAATATCCACATAAAAGCCAATAGGTAGCATAGACTAGCCCAAGTGGACCTCCCAATACCCAAGTGTGCAGGGTTCAACCTCAGAACCTCAGTAGCTGCACTCACCATCACATCAAACAACAATAGCCCCAAAAGGACCAACCTATCTAGTAGCTACTAACTCCCTAGTTAACCAGTCAACCCATCTAGTAGGTGTCTAACTGATAGGTCAATGTCACTAGTCATCCCTAGTTATTCAGTTATTACTCATCTTTTATCTTATGTCATGTCGCTAACAGCTTATATTGCTCATTTTGGCACATTTAGTCAACTTTAGCTATTTTAGGCCACTTTTTGCAAAATCGCTATTCATTTGGTCATTTTTTTCTTAAGTTACTATTCATTTGGTCATTTCTCAAAACCATGATTTCCATAAACCTATTCATACCCACCATGAATTCCTCATTTCTCTACCTAATATGTCTCAATATCCTTATTAGTTCATTCATTATCCTTATGCTATTATTTGTACACATACAAATTACCATTTCACATGCCATTCACAATACTACCATTACATGTCATTTTAGATCACAATTTCTCAAACTACCATTCAACACATCTTGTTATTTTTATTCACATTCCTAGCATGATTTTTCCATCTCATTTCCATGTAAATGCCATGCATAACATGCCATATAAACATACACACATGACATCCACATATATACACATGTTTTGGGCACACATGACATACACACCTGTACTTGGTTTCTCTCACCCAAATCATGCATACATGGTTATTTTCATGCCATTAACATAATTATACCATCCATTTACATTACTTCCATGCCTCACCCTTTTCACCATTTTTATACACATGTTTACATATAAAATCATGTAAAGTCACATGGCGTGCATCAATTGAGTCAAGTCCACATACATAAGGTGTGAAAACACCCCTTTCTCTACCATTTCAAGGTCTTTAATGGTGTTCTTCTTCCACACCTTCTCTTTTCCTAAATATAATGGATTTCACCATAGAAAAATTTTGAAAAATTTTATACAACTCCAAATTGAAATGTAAAAACATAGGATTTTTAGAATTACATAAGATACCTAAGATAAAAATATAAAAAGGAATTAGGTCACATATGTCACACCCCTTTCCCATTCTATATGAACAGGCAAGAAGTGTCACTTCCCGCTGATGTCACCCATCTTAGGATTTCCCTAGGGGCCTTTCATTTAACTATTATGTGCTTTAATTCTAATCATTTGACTATTTAATCTAATTCCAACTGCATACTTGTTTAGGAACTACTATCAATTTATGAACTATATACATCACTCTCAGGAGTTACTGGATATTTTAAAACAAATCGGTAGCATAACGGCTGCTTTATTGCCTAGCCAAATTTTAAACCTGTAAAAGAACACTTCTATGAAATCATACACCATCACCAAACATCATTGGACCCTTTGGTCCTCCAATACCTCATCAAAACACAACACATTTCAACCATAATTTATATCACAGGGTTGGAGACCCATCAACACACATTCAAAATCAACACAGACATCATAAGTATACAATTAAGCAGTTCAACATACATTAATCTTTATCTACTACTGAACGTGAGTGTCCATAACCCACATGACCTCTACACATGAGTGCATTACTATGATAATACATAAGAAAGAAAATTACAATACCAAAATAGACTCGAACAGCTACACTAACGATGAGGTCTGATGCTTGCTTTACTTCTGTCTGCAGCCTACGCATCAAAAACCAACACACTGAGTATAAAACTTAGTGGTGGAATAATCAAAATACAATATGTCATTTACACGACATGCAATGATTCATGAAATGAACACACTCATACAATTCTATGTTTGACTAAAATACCCATTCATTAACTTTAGCTTTATTATGTATATGATTCAGCAAAATATAACCAATGTATTTTTATTTAATTACTTATAGGCCCAAGGCAAATAGACATCACATTAAAACACTAGACAGTGGGAAATATCTTGTGCAGTGGCCCACTTTTAGGGCCTAGGTAGCTGCACGACCATAATATTGTGCCGGTACCTGTAGCAGATGGCAGAGAATAGTCTGTGACTATTCCC
>CANXYI011162554.1:0-14253 GCA_948208565.1 Hura crepitans
ATTTGAACACCTTATGACTGGTTTTTATGTCATTCAACCTACATATATCCATATGTTACATATTAATGCCATTTAACATATAATTCTAAAGTATGCATTTTTGGGTCATGTTGATTGTTTAACTTATGCCCATATTACTAAGATAACTAATAAAGACTAGATAATGGAATTACTTAGGCCCGAAGGCACTCGTACCCATCAGTATGTATACTTAGGCCTAAAGGCTCTCACATCCATAGATATGTATCACTTAGGCCCGAAGGCTCTCACATCCGTAGATGTGTAACATGTAAGCCCGAAGGCTCTCATACCTTTAGGCACAAAAATCTTAGGCTCGAAGGCTCTCATACTAGTTGACACATAATCTTAGGTCTGAAGGCTCTTATGCCTATCGACATGTAACATTAGGCCCAAAGGCTCTCACATCCTCAGATACATAATCAAACTTAGGCCCAAAGGCTCTCATGGCTATCGGCATATAAATCAATGACTCGTAGGTCTCACACCCAAAGGTATGCTAGCAACTGCTACAATCCTAGTTGATCGGTCAACCTATCCAAACTAGGTTGTCTAACTATAAAGGCATCATTAAACATGTCATTATATGCCAAATTAACCAATTTCACCTTTCATATTATTATATTACTTAAAATCACCATTGGCCTCGTAGCACTTTTGCATGGCCTAAACATATACACTTGGCCAACTTAGGCTTATTAATGCCCATTACACTTGTAGGACTCATTTTCGAGGTGTAATGGCATTGAAACACAACAACATATCAAATATGTCACATAAAATCCCAAATATCAAAAGCCTAAATATTAACTCAAACAACCATTTCATGGTATTTTCCAATATTTATATTCAAATGGTTATACATTGCGTCATCAAGCATTTATAACACATATATATTCATTAAATGTCAAAAATCCATCTTGAATATATTAGCACATCACAATCATGCACATATGATACTTTCTAATCGATAAGAACATTTGCACATAGATTAACACACTTATTAGTTCAAGTAGGCATAATGTTACACACTTATGTATTGAGTCATTTGATGGCATTCTATTATACTTTACATCCATTGCACATGTTCAAAATCATACACAATCATACACACACATTTCTAAGCATACAACACATAATCATTACATACTCTATTTCAACCTGCATAATGTATTTATAAGATCAATATCGACATTCCTATAATTTCATCATTCATAATCACACCGAACCATCACATATCATACTTGTATAATGTCATTCATCATACATTTCTACTTATAGCATTTATTTCATTTTTAGGCATTTAATCACATTTATTACTAATATGGAAATAATTCACATAACACATTAAATGCAATTTTAGGCAAATTATTGTGATTACATATACCAATCAAGGTCGTACAAGACACTATAAGTCAACTTAAGCCTTCTCTTTGCCTTAGGAGGCTCGGGTCGACGTATTGCCTACAAATACAAAAGGGTACAAAAATTAAAAATTAATATAAAATAATATAAACATTAAAATAATATTCCAAGCCTATATATGTGCTCTACAACACCCAAGGAACTAATTAAAAATAAATTTATGAAAAAGAAAAACTCGAGAGTCGAAAGGTTACTATTCACCTTGGGATTCTTCTCGATTTTTCTCCCAAAATACTCTGCCAATCCTAATGATTTTGGTGTCCACGGACTCATCTTAGGACCCTCTTTGATTTGGGTATAGGCTTACGGAATAGGTCAGCTTATAGAGGAAGAAATCAATAAGGAAGAGAGGGAGAGGGAGCTCACAATTTTTAGGGTGGAGGAGGAGGAGGTGTGTGGTGAGTGTTGGTGTGTATGGGAGGAATTTAGATCCCCCTATTTATACTGTCTCAAAATAATTTTTCTTTCCTTCAAAAAATTATTATAATTGATAGAAATATCAATTTTCCTCTATTTCTATCCCCAAAATTCCATCAATCCAAGCCCTAAATCCTCCTAAAATCTCTCACCTAAATTATGACAATAACTTGAAAAATTAATGCATCATATGTCTTAAAAATTGTGTAAAAATAGTTCTCGAATTCTAAAAAATTTGATTCCAAAGCCATTAGACTATTTAGAATATTTGAGTATCATGTTGTAATATTTTTGGATTATTTTGAGCAACTTTTTATTTATTTTATGGTTCTGCTTTGCCTGCAATACTATTCATAAGACACTATCGTAAAATCTTAATTAGCATTTTTAACCATCCGAATGACTTCAGATTGGCTTCAAACTTTGAACAAATTTCTCTTATAATTAATACTCCCTGTCAGTATGCTTAGTGTGACTCGAGTTTTATGAAGCACTATTCATCCCAAGAAGTACTATTCATGAGAGTCGAAATTTTTAGGTCGTTACAATTCACCCTCAGAACCTTGATGGCTACACCGGCCATCATGTCAAACAACAGTGGCCTTAAAAGGACCAACTTGCCTAGCAGCTACTAATTTCCTAGTTAACCAGTCAACCTTTCTAGTGGGTGTCTAATTGATAGGCTAATACACTATTTTATGGTTCACTGATATCATTACTAATCATTTTCCATTATATTTTAGGTCATTAACAACATTGATCTCCATTTTGCATGCAATTCCACAAAACTTTTCATTTTAGGTCTTTCGTCGCAAAGTTACAATTCATTTAGTCAATTCTGCATAATTCACTATTAATTTGATCATTTTCTAACATTGTGCCTTTCATAATAGTAAGCATGCCAATCCAGAATCCATTATTCCTACATCCATTTCCTCTCATAATCTTTCTTGAATCATATCTCATACTCATGCCACAAGTTGCACACATATAGTCACCATTTTACTTGTCATTACTTATGTATATTTTACACATCCATTTAGGTCATTATTTGCCAAACTAACATGCCATACATTTGTTATTGTTATTCACATTACGAACATCATTTATACATGTCATTTGCATGTAAATGTGAACCCTAACATGCCATATACATAAACACACATGCCATACATATATGCTCACATATTTTGGCCATACATCACACCCACCTATACATTTGGTTTCTTTCTCCCAAATCATGTATACCATGTTATTTTTATCTTATTAACATAATCACATCATTCATATCCATTAATTACATAACTAACCCTAAGAAATGCCACTTTTATACACTTACACATACACATATTCATGCATAATTATGTGACATACTTAAATTGAATCAATTCCACATACCTAAGGTGCAAAAACACCATTTTCTCCACCACTTGGATGCCTAGAATGGTGCTCTCCTTCAACACTTTCCTTTTACCCTAAACATTCATAATTCTCACATAAAAAATTCATCAAAAATTCTATACAACTCTAAATGAAAATCTAAAACCATAGAACTTCTTAAAACACCTTAATCTACCTAAAACAAAAATAAAAATTTAAATAAAAACACTTACTTTAAAAATTAACATTATTCACCTCAAGTGAATTTCCTTCTTTCCAAGCAAGATATGGAAGAAATTCCACTTGATTTAGCTTTTAGGGATCATAGAGGGCAAAAATCATATACATTTTGTGAATTTTGGTGCTAGGAGAGAGAAATTAAAGAAAAAAATAGAGGAGAGAGAGATGGAAATGGCGTTGATTTTCAGAGAAAAGGGGGAGGAAGATGATAAGTTCTCACATGTGACACTCTCACACGTATGGGCCCATTATATGGGTAGGTGGAGGGCTTAAATCGCGACACATAGCGATCTAATGGTCTATTTTCTCTTAATTTTCTTTTAAACTTCAAAAATTCATTGAAATTTTTTTAGACCTCCAAAAATACTCATTTCAATATAAAAAATCATTGATTAGTGTCATTAAGGCCCTCATAAAATTTCATGTCAAAATTCCACTATTGACTTTTGGTCGCTATTCACTCGCTACAATAAAAATATTCAGAAAAAAATACTAAATGACCTCATAAAATTAAAATTCTTTCTCCATCATGTAGATTGGAATTTTTAAGGTTCAAGGTAAGGTATTTTTGGGTTCATCTGGACACATCTTGGGGCTGTCCCGGCACAACCTCATTTTTTCTCACTATTCATTAGTTCTTGATTCGAAATGATTTATTAGTTCTGCTAAATTTTTAAATTCTTTTGTTTGTCCATTTTCTAGTCCGTTAAAGTTTTATGACCAATACGCCCCTTTCCTGGCCTTATAAAGGTGCCCTAACCCACCGAAAACACTATTCATGCCAAGGAGATACTTTTCATGAAACTTGGACTTACGGGCGTTAAAGAAAGAAACTTTAAAAATAAGAAAACGGCCTTGAGAAAGTGTTTTTTTGCGTCTTTTTACTATACACTTAACAAGAAAAGTCAACCCCTTGAACTAGTATAGAGTTCACCTTTTATACACGAAACCCGAAGTTGAAAATAATCGTTTTTGCCTAAGGAAAATGGATGTTTTCTTAGCCAAAATGGCCATTTTCACGACCATGTATTGGAAATTTTTCTAGGACACAAATGTGAAATTACACCATTTTGGGAGTTGAAAATGGTCATTTTGGCAAAGTGAAAATGGTCGTTTCGGACTCTAAAAAGGCAGTTTTTGCTTGAGCAAAATGGGCATTTTAGGTGGCAACACTACATCGTTTTGCTCTAAAATAGTGAAAATTAAAAATTTTATTTTTTAAATATTTTTTTTTGAAAATTTAATCGGCTAGAGCCCTCAGCCTACCACAAAAACACCTATTTTTCTTGCATTTTTTTATCCCACTGTGGGCTAATTGGGCCAGGTTAAAGTCCACAATAAAAAAATTAAATATTTTCTCGAGTCTAAAAGATAACATTCTTATTTATTAGAATTTTTGTGTCTTTGTTCATCATTAGGTAATCTAAACATGGAAGCCTCAGAACCTAGTGTCTACACACATTTATTTTGATTTATTCACCATAAATCAACTTTGGTATATATTTAATTTCACATTTTCTGGCAATTCCTATTATTATTTTCTTTCACTTTATTCTTATTTCTTTAAATTACATGTTTAATTTAATTTTTTCACTTTATAACAATTTCATTAATCTTGTATTCCATTATCTACTTACCTTTCTCTTGCAATTTTATAAAATTTTATCATACTAATCATTTAAAATTAGTTACTTACCTATTGTCCCTTTTGATCAACTAGGATTAATTTTAATTATTTATTATCATCATTATTCATTATTTAAAATTTTTTATTCATTACCTAAATAGACACACACACACACACATAATTATTAATTCCTTTATAATACCAATGCTCAAATATTCATCTCACTTAGTGATTTTTTTCCTTATTAATTTCTTTATTTTGGCATACAATAAATCACATTATCTCCCTAATTAATTATAAAATAATTAGTGCTACTTAATGTATAAGTTTGTCCATGATTACCTTTACCTTTACTTATTTTGTTTCCTCACTTTAATCATTTCCTATGGTTACTCTAAATTCTAATTACATTTCCTAAATTTAATCTTACTACAACTAAGTATTGATTTAAACCAATTACTTCCATAGTGTATTTAACATTTAAAAATTCCGTAGGTAACATATGCCCATGCAAATTAAATTTTTGCTTCCCATTTCCTAGTCCTTCTTATTTCTAAACATCATCAAATGAACATCAAATCATTTCCATCCATACACTTTGCTCATCCAAGACAACATTTTTCCACTATGTTCCATGTATATATCATAAATACATATAAACCATGATTTAGAATACACATACCCTTGAATAAGCTTTTCTCTATTACATATTCATTTTTTCTTCCTCAATCTTGCCATCTCACCATCCCACTTTAATTTCCTTCAATCCATAATGGTTTCCCTTAAAAAAGGTCACCAAAACACCATTAACTAAACATGATTTATACCTAGTTCATTAACTAACTAACTAACTGATATCCCTATTTAATTCAATAAATCACTTAGCCACCTTTCTTTAACCTCTAGACACCCCTTCTTCCATCTCTTTTCCTCATCTAAAACCCTTCTTTTTCCATGAATTTTCAAAGCATTAACAAGATAAATGATAAAAGCAATCCTTCTTGCATGATGTTTGGCATTTTATTTGGTAACTTGTAAAGAAAAATATGGATGGACAACATAAGGAAAATTTCAATTTTGAGAGGACTTTATGAGGGAGAACTTGGCTAAAAAAGTGAATTAAATATTAATGTTTATATATTTATAAGCTAAATGGATGGCTAGGATTTAAGGTTAACATATACACATGTATTTCTAACATTAATCAATATGTATAAGCATTAAAAATATCATTTAATTAATTACACCTCATCACCTCCCTCTTTCCACATGGATTACCATGATTTCTCCATATCTCCACTCGATCTAAGGGCTAGAAATGCTCCTTACACATTTATTTGTCATTTTCTTTACACATGTGTAAACATTTAATTGAATTTATTTTGATTAATTTTTTTTCTCATAGTTCCTATCATTAAAAAATTCGAATACTATGATTTTTGGATTCCTCATAATTTTTTACCAAAAGGGTGTGCCACTTTAAAAATTTTCTGAGCACATTTCTAAATTTTCCATTCATCTCTAAACAATTTATTATCTATCGTAGATAATAAATTTAGGTTTTATTTTTGAATTTTGATCTCTTATATAACCTTAAATGCTCCTCAAACTTTCACCATAATGTATCTTATAATTAATGTAAATTTTTGGTCGAGTTAGCTCTATTTGGCCTAAGGAGAGTATTCACAGCCTAGATGGCACTATTCACTAAGGCTACTCCCGAACCTCTTTTTTCATATATTTTCTCATCATTAGTAGGCCACATGTCACTTCCTTATTACTCCCATGTGTGTCTATCCTCTTTTTAACCTTGAATAGTGAATTTTCCATTTTGTCCCTAGCCTTTCCATAAAATTACCATTTTGCCCTTCGATCATTTTTCTCTTTAAGGTTCACATTAACTTACTATACATGATTTGTATAACAATTTCATTCCCTACTATTTCTTTAAATTGCAATTATATCCTTATGAAAATCAGACCAAAAGTCATGATGTGACAAAGTGAATATACTTGTTAAGCCAAAATAATCCTTTAGAGGCCAATTACTCATTCCCCTTGCCTTTGCAACCACTTATTCCTTCTTCCTTTGCAACACATATTATAGGAAGGTTTTAGAAAATCTCTTAAAAATCACACAAACTTTCAAAAACCAAATCAACCAAAAAAGTTTGTTCATAGGCACCCATATAGTCTAGGAAAACTAATAAAACCCAAAAAATCTTACCCAAATAAAAAATGGCTACTATTCAACAGTAAAGCAAAATCTCTAATCTTGCCATATATTTCTTGATTTCTCACTTTAATGGGGTTATAATGTGGTGGAAGGGTAAATTGATGAACTAAAAATGTTGGATCAATGCTTGGAAAAGGAGAAGGAAAAGTGAAAATGGTGACATTAGTGATGAAGTGTGTGTCAGCAAAGAAAGGGAAAGAAGAAAAGTTGGCTACCAATAAGTTTCTCTTTAACTATTTTATACATTAATTTTGACCTTTGACTTTGGTCAAAATATAAATAATCAAGATGTTCCCCTTTTTCATCCATCGGTTCTCCTTTAAAACCCTTTTTCCCTTTTCTTTTTAGCCTTAATTAACACTTTTAATACATCAAAATATCATCCCCACACAATTTATGAACCCTATTAAACTTTACTTGAAAATTGAGAAAACCCGATATAAAATGCATATTTTAATCTTTCCTGATTTTATTAAAAATACTTATCGATATTTAAAATTTTCAAATCTAGTGCCAATGGATTATTTGGAATATTTAAGTATCAAGTTGTATTGATCCAAAAATTTTTTGGGCAAAAATTGAATATTTTATGGTTCAGATTTGCCTATGATGTTATTCACAAGACACTGGCATAAAATCTTCTTTTTCCTTTTTAACCATCTTACTGAGTTTAGATTGACTCAAAATTTTGCCCAAAATTATTTTATGACTAATACTTCCATTCAATAAGACTAATGTGACCTAAGTTTCAGGAAATACTATTCATCTTGAGAAGTATTATTCATAAGTCGGGATTTTCAGGGTATTACAAGGAATATTTTAGTATCAAGTTGTATGAATCCAAAAATTTTCTCAGCAAAAATTGAATATTTTATGGTTTAGATTTGCCTACGACATTATTCACAAGACACTGCCATAAAATCTTCTTTTGCCTTTATAGCCATCTTAATGAGTTTAGATTGACTCAAAATTTTGCCCAAAATTATTTTATGACTAATACTTCCATTCAATATGACTAATGTGACCCGAGTTTCAGGAAATACTATTCATCTTGAAAAGTACAATTCATAAGTCTGGATTTTCAAGGCATTACAAGAAATGCCAAAAGAGCTTTAATAGACTAAAGGCCATATTGTCTGAAGCCCCAATTGTCACACAACTAGAACTCGAAAAGGAGTTTGTCCTTTATAGTGATGCTTTATATAACGGGCTTAGGTGTGTATTGATACAAGATGGCAAAGTAGTGGCTTATACATTCAAATAGTTGAAACCTCATGAGAGGAATTATCCCACTCATGATCTTGACTAACAGCAATTATCTTTGCCTTGAAAATATGGAGGCATTACCTATATCACAAATGATGCTATGTCTATACAAACTATAAAACCCTTAAATATTTACCTACTCAGAAAGAATTAAACCTATTGCAATGAAAATGGATAGAGCTGATTAAAGATTATGATTACATGATCGATTACCATCCTAGCAAGGTGAATGTGGTTGTAAATGCTTTTAGTTAGAAGCTTCTATGCAACCTAAAGGCAATGAACACTCGGCTACAATACCAAGAATGTAATGACCTAAAAATCCTGACTCTCATGAATAGTACTTCCCAGGATAAATAGTGCTTTTCGAAACCTAAGTTGCACTAAGCATACCGATGGGGATTACTAATTACAAGAGAATTTTAGGCAAAGCTTGAAATCAATCCAAAGTAATTCAGATGGTTAAAAACACTAATTAAGATTTAACAGTAGTGTCCTATGAATAATGCTACAGGCAAACCTGAATCGTAAAATAAATAAAAAGTTACTCAAAATAATTTGAAAATATTACAACATGATACTCAAATATTCCAAATAGTCCAATGGCTTTAGAATCAGAATTTTCTGAGTTCGACAACTATTTTTACCTAATTTTTGGGATAAAAAATATATTAATTTTTTGGGTTATTGTGAAAATTTTGGGCTTAAGATTTTGGGAGAAATTAGTGCCTAGATTAATGGAATTTCAGGGATAGACATGGGGGAAAATTGACTTTTCTATCGGTTATAATAACTTTTTGAAAGAATTAAAAATTCATTTTTTAAAAATTTATAAATAGGGAGGAAATGGAAATTCCTTCCATTTCCATCCCTAAAAGAAATAAATTGTCCTCCCTCCAAATCCTCTAAAATATCATCCACTTCCTCTCCTCCCTTTCCCTCTTGATTTCTTCCTCCATAGAGGGACCCACTTCTCCAAATTATACCCAAAATGACGAGCATTTTGAGATGAGTCTGTAGACACCAAAATTATCAATAATATCGGAGCATTTTAAGAGAAGAACTAAGAAGAATTTTGAGGTGAATAATAACCTTCTCTCTCTTGAGTTTGTTTTTTCACAAATTTTATTTTTCACAAGCTCCTAGGGTGTTGTAGAACACATATCTAGGCTTGAAATATTTTTTCTACTATTAGATTATTTTATATTAATTTTGGAATTTCATGCCCTTTTGTTTTCATAGGCAAAACAACAACCTGAGCTTTTTGAGACAAGAAGAAGGCTTAAGCCGACTTTAAGGGGTCCTGTAAGACCTTGTTAGGTATGTGTAATCACTTTAATTTGGCAAAATTTTGTATTGAATGTATTATGTGCTTTCTATCATAATTATAATAAATGTAATTAAATGCATAAAAATGCAATTATAATTAAAATGCATGATTAATGGAATGATAAATGCATGATATGAGATGGTTATGAGTGACAAAAATTGCGAGAATGTCGATATTGAGTTATTATTGCATTATATGGGATAACAATTGATTATGCCCTATTATATGCCGTATGCCTAGAAATGCAAGCGTAAAGCATTTTTATGATTCAAACATGGATAATGGATGCAAGGTATAATAAAATGCCATTGAATGATTTAATGATTAAAAGTGTAGCATTATGCCTACATGAACGATTAAGCACATTAATGTGCATTCAGACGTACGTGTCGATTAAAAGGTACTGTGCGGGCATGAATGTGATATGCTAATATGATATATATGTGTTATAAATGCATAATGAGGCAATGTATGACCATTAGTATGTAAATATCCGAAAATGCCATGAAATGGTCATTCGAGTCGATATTTGTGTTTTTACATGGCATATTGGTATGATGTTGTGTCTGATGCCATTACACCTTGAAAATGGATCTTACAGGTGTAATAGAGATCAATAGGCCAAAGTTGGCTGAGTGTGTATGTGTAGGCCATGCAAAGGTGCAATGAGGCCAATGGTGTTTTAAAAGTAATATAATAATATAAAAAGTGAAATTGGTTAATTTGACAAATAATGCCATGCTTAATGATGCTTATATAGTTAGATAACCTAGTTTGGATAGGTTGACCGGTCAACTAAGAATGTAGTGGTTACTAGCATACCTTCAAGTATATGACCTGCAGTTATTGATTTATGTGCTGACGGGTATGAGAGCCTTCGAGCCTATGTTTTATTATGCATCTGAGGATGTGAGAGCCTTCAGGCCTATGTTTAAGTGCTAATGGGCATGAGAGCCTTTAGGCCCAAGATATATATACCAAAAGGGTATGAGAGCCTTCGGGCTTAAGTGTTACACATCTATGGATGTGAGAGCCATCGGGCCTAAGTTTATGCATCTATAGATGTGAGAGCCTTTAGGCTTAAGTATACATGCCTATGGGTATAAGTGCCTCCAGGCCTAAGTAATTTTGTTATCTAGTCTTAGTTAGTTATCTTATTAATATGGGCATAAATTAAACAATTAAAATGTCTTAAAAATTCATAAATGGAGAGTATATGTTAAATGGCATTAATATTTGACATATGGACATAATGAGGCTTAATGACTTAAAATGGGTTTTGAGGTGTACAAACATGTTTATTATCATTAGTATGGTTATGGATGGTGATTATATACTGATATGACTCAAATCATTAATATGGACATTTATGATGTGCATATTTGAGTTATGTGGGCATAAGGGCAATTATGACCCAAAAACATGTGCATCATTATTCTCTGCAATGTATGACTATGGTATGGGTTCTTATAAGTGTTATGATGATAATATGATATATGTTGTGCCTTATGGCCTATAATTGATTATTAGAGGTTGTTTATGATTTTTGGCATATTTGATATTTAAAGATTATGACTTTATGTATGTAATGCACTATATCAATTAAATTGTTGTTATTTTATGTTCACATAATGCATTAGTATTTATGTTATCAAAATGCATTGTTTACACTTGAAATGTGCACATTTGCGTACATGACACTGAAATCACATTTTTGAGATTCTAGACTTAGTATGACTTATATTACACATAAATCATTGAAAATGCATGTTTGTGATTTTAAATCCGAAAATGGTATATGTATATATATAACATGCTAAAAACTAACCTTTTTACAAGTTAAAGTGATTACACCACTAAGCAAAAGCTTAGTCCATTACTTATTTGCAATGCATAGGTAACAGGGTAGCAGATTAGAGCCAAAGCTTCTGCATTCAGGAGATATGAAGATAACTCCTATATGGGTATTTTTGTACTCTTTTTTGTAATAGTAATGATGATGTAAATGTAATGTTTAAAAAGTTAGTGTGCTCTTATCATACCAAAGGGATTGTCTAATCTATATTTTGTAGTGGATTTTTATATCAAATATTTTTAACTATGGACATTACATTTTGTTTGTCACATGTTGTGTAGTGATTAATGATATTGTATGTGAGATTGTTGGTTATGGAGAGCTTGAGGCTCGTTGTGTTTATATTGTGATTTGGAGGGTCAAGAGGACCCATTTGAGTTAGAGATGAGATTATTGATTATTTAGAAGTGTTTTTAGATAGGGAAAAATTTGGGAAAGTGTTTCGGTGCTGCCGTTATGCTGCCAAATTTCTAACACAATAACCCCAATATTTACCTCGATTTATGTGGCAAAAGGTTTTTGGTGTCTTATTTCATTTTGAAGTCAAGAAATATTTTCTTATATAAAAGTTTTAAATTTTTAGTCATTTTGGATAACGAATCTAGATATCATTTTACCTATGCATGTTCCCCTTTTGGGTCTGCTGTACGGATCAGGTAGAGGGCACCGCACTTAGTGGTATCAAAGCATCTAGTTAGGGTTTCCTTTAGACTTATGGGTTACACAAGAGCACTTTAGGTGTCGTAATACATTTACATCAAATACTATTACATATTTGGTTGATAATTTGTTTCTCCTGCCTTTAGGCATGGGATATGAGTAGTAGCACTACACATACTAAGGAAGAAGGGGTAGAAAGTCAAGCTCCTTTAGCCTTTGGACAAGGTGAGGCACAACCCAAGTATGTGACCCCTAGTGATACTAGACATGCTATTTCTAGATAGCAAGGTCCACCTGCTTAATTATAGATGATGCTAGATTTTATCAAACAAGTGACTGCAGCTACTGCAGCTACTATGAACACTACTACTGCATTTACTAATGTACAAGCTGTTCCACCTCTAGTGCCACAAGAATAGCCATCATTTTAGAAAACTTATATGGAGAGGCTGATTAAGAATGGGGTAGAATTTTTTAAGGGGGAAGAGTTAGATGAGTCTAGTAGAGTTGAGTACTTGTTAGATCAGATAGTCCGTATTATGCAACAGTTGAAATGCCCACAAGATAAGTATGCTACATGTGCCACCTCAATGATGTCTAAAGAAGCATTGAAATGGTGGGAAGCAATCATTGAACACAAGATAGCTGCAGATATCACCTAAGATTTCTTTTTAAAGGAAATCAAGGAAAAGTATGTTATTGAGCACTACCTAGACCAAAAATACTAGGAATTCATGGATCTTAGATAGAGACATAGAATGATCTCTGAGTATGAGAAGGAATTTGCTCACTTGAGCTAATATGTGAAAGCAGTGGTCACCATAGAAGAGGACCATTGTAAGAAGTTTATGAAGGGGTTAAACTTAGATGTCATGTAACAAGTTGCTCCTATAAAGATCTGAGACTTTACAGCCTAGGCGGTAGCCTGTCACACTACAGAGATGGTGAATGAGCTGAAGCAGAAGTGAGATAGCTTCAAGAAAAGATCATTTAGGCATATAAAAGGTAATTCTAGTTATGCATCTAATAAGAAGCATAAGAGTGGTCAGTTTAGACATTATGAAGGCAAGCAGTCAGACCGATCATAGAGGTTAAGATAGGGTTCTAGATCATAGACTCGAGCCTAAACATAGACTTTGGGTGCTCCTAAATCCACTGCAGGTAATGCTATGACACCTGTTTGTGAGACATGCCACATGAGACATCTAAGGGTATGTTAGAGACTCATACTAAGATCATGCTAGGGTTATAGCTCTAGAGATCATTTTTAGATGGATTGCCTGATGAAGTCCTATATTCCCTCACTGAATTAGGACATGAGATATATAGGAAGCAGAGCTAGGGCCAATCAGAAAGACAAGATAGAAAGTAGAGCTCTAGCAAGGCAATATGCTATAAGAGCTATAGAAAAGGTAGAGGTTATTAATGTTATAATAGGTACATTTCATATCTTTGATTTACCTACTTTAGCAATGATAGACCTCTAGTTCACACATTCTTATAACTATACTACACGAGTTTTAGATTAGAGGTTAGTGTCAGATGACCTTGGCTTTGACATAATGGTTAGTAATCCTATAGGACAACATGCTATAGTGAGTAAAGTATACAGAGACTATCTATTATCAGTACAAAGACAAGTTTACTCTACAGATCTCATTAAATTTTTGTTCAATAAATTTGATCTATCTTAGGAATGGACTGGTTATCCAAGTATCATGCCATAGTGGATTGCAAGAAAAAGAGGATCACGTTACAAGCTAGTGACAGGTCAGAAGTGATAGTGTTAGTTGAAAGATC
>CANXYI011162579.1:0-10011 GCA_948208565.1 Hura crepitans
ATATATCATGGTTGTTCTGTGAATGCATGACTGTTGGTGGGTCTCTGACCCTGTGATTGATAACTGCTGAATATTGACTGTGATTTAGAGGACCAGAGGGTCCATTGGAGTATGTGGAGGTTGTTTGGTGTTTAGAAGTGTTTTTCTTGCAGGTTTAAATTTGGGCTAGATAATAGGGCAGCCGTTATGCTGCCCGAATATCATAAAATGTCTAGTAGTGCCTGACAGAGGTATAGTGAAAGTATAGACACACCTTATCTGTTCAAGGAGAACGGGTAGGGGGTGTCACATATAATAAAGCAGATGTGCTAGACACCTTATGAGAAAGTGATTTGTGCCACCTCCTTACTTTAAGAAGAAGCTTCGAAATGGTGGGATGATTTGACAAAATATAAGTTAAAAGAGGAAATGACCTGGGACTTTTTCCTGGATGAGTTTTATAAGAAGTACATACCTAAGGACTATCTAGATGATAGAAAACAATAGTTTATGGACCTCAGACATGAGCAAAAGTCTGTAGGGGAGTATGAGAAAGACTTCTCCATGCTTAGCCACTATGCTAAAGACACTATCACTATAAAGATTGATAAGTGCAAGAGGTTCAAAAAAGGGTTATAAATGGAGATCAAGTCTCAAGTGGTTCCCATAAAGATTAAAAGCTTTAATCAGTTGGTGTCAGTATGTCATTCAATTGAGAAGATGCAAAAGGAGAAGTGGGAATACTATCAGAAGAAGAGACCTTCTGGTCTTAAAGCATCTAGTTTTGCTCAGCAGAAAGGCAAGAGGTTCTAAGGTAATCAGTATGCGGCATCATAATAATCACAGAAACAAGGTCAATCTTAGAAAACAACCAAGGAAACCAAAACAAGGATAAGACTAGCCAGCAGTCATAGGCAGCTAGTATACATGGTTCCATAGCTAGAGGTGATCAGATTCCTTAGTGTCTGACATGCCATAAAAGACACAAGGGGGAATGTTAGTGGAAGAAGTCAGGGACATACTTGGAGTGTGGCTCACCAGATTATTACTGAAAGGACTACCCTAAAAGAGTTGAAGGCAGACATGGATCTACATAAGTTTTCATCCAAAAATAAAAGGGAGATCGAGGAGATAAGCCAAAAAGAGCTCAGAGGGATAGAGCAGAGTCCAGAGCTAAGCACAGAGCTCTTGCTCAATAGTATGCCATCAGGGCATGGGAGAAGGCTAACAAGCTGGATGTCATAGCTAGTACATTCTATCTCTTTGACTCACCTATTTTATCCTTAATTTATCGAGGGTCTACACATTCATATGTTTGCACATCATGAGCACAAGACTGGGGGTTAGAGTCAGAACTTATGGACCTAGAGATTTTGGATAGCAATCCCTTAGGCCAACATGTTACTATAAATAAGGTTTACAAGAAATGTCCATTGACAGTACAAGGACACCAGTTATTGGTTAATCTCATCGAGCTACCATTTGATGAGTTTAATCTGATATTAGGCATGAATTGGCTATCCAAGTATCAGGCAATTATAGACTGCAAGTTAAAAAGGTTGACACTCATAGCTAAAGATAAGGCTAAGATCATAGTAGTAGGTGAGAGGACGTACTTTCTATCCAATGTTATCTCAGTAGTCATAGCTAAACAAATGGTGAGAAAGTGTTGTCATACTTATCTTACTCATGTGTTTGACATAAGGAAGGAGAGTCTAGATGTAAGTACTATACTAGTAGTATCTGACTATATAGATATTTTTCCAAAAGAGTTACTTGGTTTGCCTCCAAAATAGGAACTCGAGTTCAGCATTAAAATATTACTTGGCACTGCTCTGGTATCAATAGCTCTATATAGAATGGCTCTAACGGAGTTAAGAAAGTTAAAGATCTAACTTCAAGAGTTATTGGATTGAGGTTTTATTAGGCCTAGTGTTTCATCTTATGAAGTACCAGTGTTATTTGTAAAGAAGAAAGATGGTACTCTTGGTTATGCGTAAATTACTATCAGCTGAATAAAGTGACCATCAAGAACAAGTATCCATTGTCATAGATTGATGACCTCTTTGATTAGCTAAAGGGTGCAGGAGTGTTCTTCAAGATTGACCTGAGATGTGGCTACTATCAATTAAGAGTAAAAGAGTTTGATGTGGTGAAAACAACATTTAGAACAAGATATTGCCACTATGAGTTTTTGATAATGCCATTTGGGCTTACCAATGTTCTAGCAGCTTTTTGTGGATCTGATAAATAGAATTTTAAAACAATATTTGGATCAATTTGTGGTTGTTTTCATTGATGACATCTTGGTTTATTCTAAGAGTAGGGAAGAGTATAAACAGTATTGGAAGATAGTTTTGCAAGTTTTGAGGGAAGAAAAGCTTTATGCCAAACTCAACAAGTGTGACTTTTGGCTTAGTGAGGTATTTTTTTCTTGGACACATTACTTTTGCAGAAGGGATTCGAGTTAATCCTAGTAAGATAAAAGTTGTTATGAAATGGAAGCCACCAAGGAACACCATAGAGATTAGGAGTTTCTTTGGATTGGTTAGGTACTATAGATGATTTTGCATGGGTTTTTCTTTAATAGCATCACCTATGACTTGTCTGTTATGGAAAGATGTCAAGTATGTTTGGGATGATAGATGTCAAGAGAGTTTTGACAAGCTTAAGGCAATATTGACAAAAGCTCCAATTTTAGTTCAACCAATTTCTAAGAAGAACTTCATCATCTATAGTGACGCTTCACATAATAGGTTGTATTATATTCTAAAGCAAGAAGGCAAGGTGGTTGCCTATGCTTCTAGGTAATTAAAGCCATATGAAAAGAACTACCCTACTCATGATTTAGAGTTAGCAAAAATATTTTTTTGTGTTAAAGATATAGAGACATTATCTCTATAGTGAGAAGTGTTACATATACACGGATCATAAGATTTTGAAGTATCTTCCAACACAGAAGGAGTTGAACTTGAGATAGAAGTGATGGATGGAGCTAATAAAAGATTATGATTGTATGATTGATTATCACCCTAGCAAAGCTAATGTAGTGGATAATGCTTTGAGCAAAAGATTCATGGCAACCATGAAAGTCATGAATGTCTAAATTCAGCTTATGTCTGATAATGCTTTATTGGCAAAGATGCAAGTCAAGCCAAGTCTATTATAGTAAGTTAAAGATGGTTAGAAAGATGATCACAAGTTGATGAGTGTGATAAGTGCTATCCAAAAGGGGAAGCCTACTGAGTATGAGATGAAGAGTGATAGTTGTATATATTACCAAGATAGAATTTGTGTTCTAGACATTAAAGAATTGAAAAAGTAGATTTTGGATGAGGCACACAATGCTCATTATACTATGCATCCTGATGGCACGAAAATGTATCAGGATTTAAAAATGTCATATTGGTGGTCGAGTATAGAGAGAGATGTATCAGAATATATGACTAGATGCCTCACTTGTCAATAGGTGAAGGCAAAACATTAGGTTCCTTCTAGTTTGCTACATCCTGTAGCAATTCCAGAATAGAAATGGGATAAAGTCACCATGGACTTTGTTGTTGGTTTGCCTATGATTAGAAATAAGCATGATTCAGTATGGGCTGTGGTGGATCGTCTTACCAAGATTTGTATATAGAAGAGATAGTCAGGTTTCATAGAGTGTCATCTTTAATTATATCAAATCGGGACCCATAGTTTACATCGAGGTTTTAGAAGAAACTTTACAATGCATTAGGTACTCGATGGAGTTTTAGTACAGCATTTTATCTGGAGACTGACGGACAATAAGAAAGAGTCATTCAGGTAATCTTGTGATACTTGAGTGATTGATGTTAAGATAGATATATATGATGTTATGCATATGATGAGCCATCTTTCATAGGTGCTTAAAGACATGTTGAGAAGTTGCACCATTGAGTTTAAAGGTAGCTGAGATTTCTACCTGTCATTATTAGAATTTGCATACAACAACAACCATCAAGTGAGTCTAGGAATGGCTCTTTATGAGGTGTTATATGGAAGAAAATGCAAAACACCAATATGCTAGAATAAGCTTAGTGAAACTAAGCAAATGGGACTAAATTTGATCGAAGATGCAGAGGAGAAGGTAAAGATCATCAGGGATAGATTAAAGGCATCTTTAGACAGATAGAAGTCTATGTTGATCTCAAAAGGAAAGATATAGATTTTAAAGAGGGAGACAAAGTATTTCTCAAGGTTTTGCCTTGGAAGAAGGTGTTACATTTTGGCAAGAAAGGAAAGCTAAGTCCAAGGTTTATTAGGCCATACAAAGTAACAGAACATGTGAGGCCAGTAGCTTATAGACTAGCATTACCACCAGAACTCTAATAGATTGATGATGTCTTCCATGTTTCCAAGCTTACAAGATACATATCAGACTTAACACATATCCTATCAATAGGCGAGGTTGAGGTGAGACCAAATCTATCATGGGAAAAAGAACCTATCAGAATCCTAGCCAAAGAGATAAAAGAGTTGAGAAATAAGATAGTACTGCTTGTGAAGTTTGCTTAGAAGCATCATGGAATGGAAGAAGCAATATGAGAGTCAGAAGCTTAGATGCGAGAGCAATGCCCTCATCTTTTTGAACTAGGTAATATCAAGGATGATATTTGTTTTAAGAGGGGAAGTAATGTAATGGCTCGAAAATCTCGACTTTTATGAATAGTACTTTCCCATGATGAATAGTATTCTCGAGACTCGGGATGCACTGAAGTTACTGGATGAAATTATTAGTCATAAAATAATTTTGGGCAAAGTTTGAAATTAATCAAAAGTTATTTGATTGGTTAAAAATGCTAAGAAAGTTTTTACGGTAGTGTCTTGTGAATAGTAATCAAGGCAAAATTGAACCGTAAACTATTTTCAAAGTTGCATAAAAAATTCAAAACTTATACGACCTAATACTCAAAAATTCTAACGAGTTTAATGGTGCTAGAAATGGAATTTTTGGAGGTTAGGAAGTATTTTATTTGAATATCAGAACACATAAAAATGGTATTTTAATTTTGTTTCTTTCATTTTTTGAGCTCCAATTTTTAGAGCATATAGGGCCATAATTAATTTAATTTTTAGTGATCAAATGAGATTAAAAGGGATCAAAAATAGTGGAGAAAAAAATTAAATAATGCATTAAAAATTAATTTTTCAAATACTATATATATGGTCAAAATTAAATGATTTGGTCAACCCATCAAACAGACCACTCACTCCCTCTCTCTTCCTCCATTGCCGTCAGCCACCAATGAGCATCTCTACCATTTTTAAGCTTTTTCTCCTTTACTAAGCCACCAATTTCCACACTCCACTAAGTATACACCCTCCTCATAGTCTCTAAATGCAAAATTAAGTGGAATTACCAAAGAAAATCACCTAAAAATGGGTTAGGTGAATAGTGCCACTTTTTTATTCGGGTAAAATTTTTTGAAAACCGATATTTTTCCCTTAATCTATAGGTACCCAAGAGTCAAAAAATATGGTCATTTTTAATTTTTGATTATCATATGAATTTATATGAATTTTTCTAAATCGAATATATAATGGGCAGTTACTGAAATAGAGAGGGCTCATGATAAGGGGAAAATGAAAGTTTATTTGGGCCTCATGGAGTATTTCAAGCATGATAGGTAAGTGTAATTGACCTACTAGTGTGTTTAATGCATGCCTTAAGTTAATCATAATGTATGGAAATGTGTAAGTGTATGTATAAATAATAATTCACCATGTTTATGTATAATTGACATTTAAATGATGAATATAGGATAAAATGAGATATTAATGCATGATGCAAGATGGAAGAAATGGTGTTAAATGTGTGTATGTGTGTGTGTATGTATGGCCAAATGGCCTTGTGTGTGTATAGTGATGTGTAGGTGTAATTCATTATGTAATGTCATATAATGATGGATTATAAATTTTGAATTATGTGGTAAAATGGAGTATAATAAAGTTGCATCAAATGCACATATGTGTGTGTGAGCATGGCATATGGTCGAATGGCCATTTGTTAATGTGTATGATTATAAGTCATGTAATGTACATAATTGAGATGATTTTGGTGACTTGTAAATGTTTTAGTGTATGTAAGTGATTTGGTGATACATAAAGCCTAATATAGTTAAGTATGAGATAATTAGATTATGAACTTATCATTTATGCTTGAACGTATAAAACATGCATCATGTGAGTTATTTAAACTTATGCAATTATTAGTATGAATGAGATATAAAAGATGCAAGGTTGAAGCAACATTAAATGAAGGACATAATTTGATGCTTGTATTGTTTATGGCCGAATGGGTCCAATAAATTGAGCATGACTATAGCTTGGTAAAAATTATGAAATTTGTGATTTGAAATATGAGCATGAAATTTATGGAATGTGCTTACAAGTGAGAAAATGAACACTTTGATAGTAAGATTTGTATGAAAGCATAACATGGAAATGTGAGGCATATGTAAATAATTAAGGCACATGACTTTGTGCTTAAATGCCAAAATAAGGGAAATGAGACAATATGCCCGATTTTATCAAATTGATATGCTATGAGTATCAAAATGAATTATTTAAGTTTAAATTACGATGATGAAATTATTGAAATATAAAAATAGCCTATGATTAACAACCTAGAGATAGATAGGTTGATCGGTCAACTAGGGATAGATAGCAGCTACTAAGGCACTTTGATGCTGGATGTTGCTTACGGGTCCACTCATAGTCTGACCCAAAACCTATATTTGATGATCTTAGGTTTCTATGAAGTGTAGCTGCCATTCAAGTCCCACGACGCCACTACACGGGTATACGCTGGTGCAGCAACTGTTCAGGTCCAAAATATGGGCCACTACACACGATGATCCCCTTATCCATAGGTTTTATGTTCTCATTAATATGGGCATTATAAAAATAATCTTATACATTTAATTAGAGTAAACTTGTTATTTTTACACACACTACATAATTTAAATTATGTAAATGATGAATATTGTTGAAAATATAATAATTACATTATTTATGCTCATGGGAGGTATATGACTGCAATATTAAGTGTTTTACATATCATGATAAATTTGAGCATTTTGATTTCTTCATATTAAATGGTGCACATACATGGTGTGAATTAAGTTACAATTGTCATATGGGTGATTAATGTTATCATGCATTGTGTGAATGGATATGTATTAATAGTTGCATGTAATAGTTATTTTGATTACACCACTAAGCAATTTGCTTAGTGCATCATTTTGTTTGTGATGCGTAGGTAAGGAGAACAATTGAGCCCAAGCCTCAGGACATTCAGACCAGCAAGAGAAAAATATTTCTTCTAGTATATTTTGTTGTTGTAATTGAAGACAATAGAAAATGCACTCTTATGTTAGATGTAACTAGTCTTAGCCTAAGCCATAGCGTGTTGTAATATGTAAATTGTATATCATTTTGTAACCATATTTTAAAATGTTTTAAATTGATGTATGCTTGACTAAGGTCTCTTCCTAAGGTTGAGACTGTGTGTTGTTGTTGGTGATGATAAGAGTGATCAGAAGGATCACAGAGATGTGGAATTGTATGTGGAACATTATAAAAGTGTTTTTCTTGATTACAGGTTACTATTTAAAATTTTAGATAGTGTCTGATACAGCCGTTATGCTACTAAAATTTTGGTACAAGGATTCCTAATTTTGAATATGTTACTTGATTTTGAAAAATTCTTGGAAACATAATTTAGTATGTGTTTTTCATACTCAATAAAATGTTTTAAATAGCATTAAAGTATAAGTTGAGGTTAGATGTCATGTTATGTGCACACACCTTAGTCAGGTACGACGACTGGCCGATGATCGAACTGGGTAAGGGGTGTCACAATTAAGCTTATTACAGGAAGATGCAAATACTTAACATCCTTATAATAAAATATTTTGCACAAAAAAATGCATTAACTACTAAATAAATTAAATTTTTATTATTTTAATATTGGTTCAATTATTTATTTAATGAAAAATTTTATAAATTTTTTATACTTTTATTAAAATGAAAGTTAAAGTTAATGTTATGAAGACTTTATTACAATTATACTAACATGTTGATAGCAAAAAAAGAATAGTAAAAACATTCAAAATAATAATATACTTTTAATTAAAAAAAATTAAATACATTTGTGCTATTTGTTAATAGCAAAATAATAGATAAATTGATGTAATTTGACAAAAAAAATAAATTTATAAAATAGCATTTATATAGAGAATTTTTTTTATTTAAAATAGAAGTATAAATACTATATTAAATAAAATTGATAATTTAAATAGGCATGTAATTTATTTAGTAAAATATTTTACTAAATAGTATATTTAGTAATATATCTTTTTATTTTAAGAAAATTAAATGTCAATGGAAATAAGTATTAATGATTCAAATAAAAATAAAATTTCATTGATAATTAAATATATTAATAAGAATATTTTAGTCTAAAATGTGTATATGTGTATGCACGCGCGCATGTGTAGGGCACACTTAATTCTTATAAATATGATATGTGCAGGAAAACACTATATGTGCAAAAAAAAAATAAATTAATGAAATTGTATAGGAGAAATGTGAATTCAGTTCTACCTAGGATGTATAGGATAGTTTGGTATGCCAAATAGAGATTAGCAAATCTGCATTTTAGTATAGCTTCATCTATCTTTGTTTTTTCATTGTTCGTCAATGTTTGCACCACTTTTTAAACCATTGAGATAGTAATTTAAAGGTATTATCAAACCCCCTATTTTCGGATACTTCCAAGATGGTGGTTTAAAGGCACTATTGCTCTCGTCCTATGATTTGAGCACCCGAATTCATGTCTAGGAAGAAATGGACCAAAGATATAAAAATGGTAAATAAGAAAGCTTAATTACAACAAGTTAAATTATGAAAAGTGTTTAATTGCATTCAACTAATTATATGTGATACACATTATGCCCACACACTCATCAATTATATGATGTAAAGCCATGTGTATGTGATGATCAATATATATATATATGATTGACATAAGTAAATTGGTGTGAGACATGATGCTTGCTTATCAAATATAATTGCAAAACATAACAGCTATATGAATGATAACATCATGAAACATGTAAATTATGTTTCTTGATATGATTCTTCTCTATGTGTAATGATATATATATAAAGGTATATTTAGATAAGTATTTTTTGTCACTACTAGTGTGCTATTAAAAAATGTTGCTTTAATAAACTATCATGTTCATGTGTAAACAACTGATGATTAGTCGTCTAGACTATTACATGCACCCCTAAGCAATTTTACTCAGTGCAGTCCTCCATGTAGTTTTGAGCTTGGTAATGGTAGTGTAAAAGGGTAGAGATAGATACTGCATTCTAATACATACAAACAAGGCATAAAAGATATAAGGTCCATATATTACTTAATTGTTTGTTTGGATTATAAAAATTATTTTTTATGTATATTATTATATTTGATAGAAACTTTAAAGAAAATGATGTTTAGTATCTAGTATTAATGATATAACTAGTGAATATAGTAATTGCATGTTTGTGTGTGAATATGTGTGACTTATGGAATTTCAAGTTAATATTATTATTTTGGCTTGTAATTACACAATTTTAGATCTTGCATTTTGTATATATATTGGTATCACATAGTTGAGGATTTGAAAGTGGAGTTTAAGATGTATATGATTTATTGGTGTAGCGACTCGAAAATCCCGACTCTCCTGAATAGTACTTTTCGGGGTAGATAGTGCTTCCTAAAACCTAACTCACACTAAGTGTACCAATAGGTAATATTTATTATAAGAGAATCTTGGGTAAAGTTTGAAGCTAATCTGAAGTCATTTGGATGGTTGAAAATGCTAAATAATATTTTACAGTAGTGTCTTGTGAATAGTGCCACAAGCAAAGCTGAACCGTAAAATAATTCAAAAGTTGTGCAAAATAATATGAAAATATTACAACCTAAATTCCGAATAGACCATTGGCTTTGTAATC
>CANXYI011162793.1:0-11313 GCA_948208565.1 Hura crepitans
ATAAAATGTTTTAAGTGACTAGACTAAAATTGGGCCTTTTAGTTAATTAATTAAAAGCCCATTTTTTATTTTGTCTTTTAAGGGTTTAAGGGCTACAAAAAACTGACCTAAGGGTGAATAAAGAGGACATAAAACCCTCTAATGTTCTCATAAGAGGAGCCTTAATAAAGAGAATAATTCTCTATTGTTGTTGCAAATTCACCTCCTTTTGAGCCTTCTTTTCCTTATTTCTACTTGATTTTTATTTCTTATTGGCATATAGAAATAAAATTCACTTAAGCACTTCTTAGAGAGTTCTCATTGAATTTTCTACTAGTGGATAGCTTAGAGGTGTTCCTAAGAGGATCACTATGGTTTGCGATAACTTGGTGAGGTGAAAAGTTGCAAAATAGAATCTCATAGAGAATTTATGACAAATTTTTATTTTATGATTCCTTTAACTTTTTGTTTTCAATTTTTTGATGTCCTAAACCTGGCTATGGTTCCATAAATACTTAATTTTCACTGCGCATGAGTCCATGGAAACCAATTACCTATAAAGTAAGGTTGGTTGCAAAATGTTATTGTCAAAGGCAAAGAATTGACTTTGATAAAACTTTTTCACTAGTAACAGTGCTTAAATCTACTCGAAGTTTACTTATTATTGCTACTCATTATGATTACGAGATTTAGCAAATAGAGATAGCTTTCCTTAATGAAAATCTATCTAAGAAAGTGTATATGACATAACTTAAGGGATTCTCATCCAGTGATAATAGTAAGGTATACAAGCTTTAAGGATCTATTTATGGAGTGGAGCAAGCATCTAGGAGCTAAGACATCCATTTCAATAAGACAATCAAAGAGTTTGGTTTCTCACAAAATTTGGATGAACATTGTGTATACAAGAAGGTTAGTGGGAGTGCTATCATTTTCCTAATGCTATATGTTAATGACATATTACTCATAGGAAATGATGTCTCAACTCTTCAATAAGCCAAGATTTGGTTATCAAAGAAATTCCCCATGAAAGACCTTGGTGAAGCAACCTATATATTTGGAATAAAGATCTATAGAGATATATTTAAGAGGTTGATAGGTCTTTTATAGTTTACATACATAGATAACATGTTAAAGAGGTTTAGCATGGATCTCTCTAAGAGAGGATTTATTCTTATTGTACATGGGAAAATTCTTTCTAAGTCTATGTGTCCCAAAACATCAAAGGAGAAAGAATGCATGAGTAAAATCCCATATGCATTAGTTATAGGATCCATCATGTATGCTATGTTATGTACACACCTCATCTAGCATTTGCGGTGAGTATCACGAGCAGATTGTTAGTAGTATGCCCTAGAGCACGAATGGAATAGGGTAACTTCTTATATATATGTACATTGTTCATCTTATGAATACATAAAGGTATTCTTCATTAATTAGTGTTAATGTTTAATTACATCTATATGGTTATGACTTAAATGAATTAATGAAGTCCCAGTATATAAACATAGTATAAAAACAATCATGAAGAGTTCAGGACAAGAGATGGTTATTATATGCAAATATGTAAAAACCTAAAATATCCTTAGTCATAGTATTTACTAAGATGTAATATTGTTAAATATGGATAGACTAGCACATGTTATACTTCTTGAAGGGTTCAAGCAGTAGTTCTCATAATCTATGATCATAGAGATGATCAAAGATAACATGTAGATGTTTGTTAGAGAACAAGTATATTAGAACCTACTCAGAGATATTCACATGGATAATAAATTTAATGTCAGTGAAATAAATCTCTATATAGTAGCGGTGCATATTATCCTTAGACTTGAGATCACCATGGTATCTTAAGTAATGATTAGTGTACTTTAACTCTATTACTTTTGCTCCTTTCAAGGGGTATATGTAGCTTGGAGATTACATATATTATGAACTACTTGAAGATGGTTAAGTGATCAATAAAGTATTAATGATCCCAAATTTTATAAAGGAAAGCTCATTTTGCTGATTTTATTATAACTTTATTTAATGAATCTTTAGCCAGAGTAAAATGCCATGATGAATAAGTTTTAAGGGCCATTTTAGGAATAAAGAATAATTAGTTTTACATAAAATATATTTTTTTAAAGATTTAACATAAATCTATACCCTCAACCTAAATGAAATAATATACTGTGAAAGGACTTACTGCATGGTATTTGACTATAAAAGGGTTATAATGAACCACTCACTTTTCTATCACTTGGGTAATCATGATGCTTGACTATAAGTTACTCATGACTTTTATATGATTATTGGATTATTAATTAATAATTGTGAATTAAAAGAGTTCAAACATACTATGCTAGATACTATAGTATTAGCCATTACAGATACTGCTAAGTTGTTAAAAAATCCATAAAGTTATGCACCTATAGAGTAAGGGTAAAAAGGTAAAATTAAAATTGTAATAATGTATGACATTATTGTGTCACGTGAAAAAAAAGGGGGAACTTAAAAGCTAAAATTAAAAAGACTAAGAATGGAATGTTTTGCATAAAAAGCTCATAAAGAGGCCCTCTACATAGATTCATTTGTAAAGGCCATATTGAGCTTTTATCTTAGGCTAAAGAGAATTTAATTATATTTTATAAGAGTTATGAATGACATATAATTAAATTTTTGGCTAATACAAAATTAAATTAGGCAATAATTATGTAAGACATAATGTGCAGAAAGGCTTCTTAAAGCCTTCTGTGCATATTATAGATTAGGCTCATTGAAGCCCACTTATTTGCTCCTAATTAATTGAATTATAATCAACCATATATACAGACTTAGAGCCAAATAGGTTAAGACATTAAAGGACCATACAAAGTCCTTTAAGGCTAGGGTTTGCACATGCATAAGATAGCCTTCAGAACAAAAAAATTCTTTTGCTCTTTTTCTCTGGTAGCTAAAATTCTTTAGCTAGTCTAGCGAGAACTTTTTTGGCAATTATAGCCCCATCTCTAGGCTATTTTTGCTACCTTCTTTAGTGTGGATTACTTCTAGAGGTGTTCTATTTTGGACATTGTGGTTTATGACAACTAGGTACGAGGAAAAATAACTAAACAACTTTAAAACAATATGTAATGTCAATTACTTCTATTATGTTTTAAATACAATTCATGGCAAAGATAAATTTCTATTTTGGTTTATGAGTTATTTCACCATGTATGTGTTGCATGAACCCATTGTATTTTAACCAACAGTAGTATCAGATCCTAGTTTTAGTTGTAAATTATATGTTTAGTTTAACCGTAGCAAATCTAATTTAATGAAACCTAAGTAATTTTCATTTATGCCATGTTTAAGATGACAATATAAAATTTTTATGACATGTATAATTGTTAGATTAATTATTTTAATCAATTAAATTTTGATTGAAAACCAAAAATTGATGAACTATACGAAACATACGCATATAATATTCTATATACATAGAAGAAATATTTTTCTTCAATTTCTTTTTTATCAAATTTGTTTTATGTCATTTAATTTTTTTTGTAATGATATGAAATAATTGCTAAATTTAGATTTAAATAAATAAAAAAAATTTTGCATGAATATTTATATTTTTAAGTGAAAAACTGAGAATTAGGGTTCTTATTTTATTCTTGTAATTTTGGATTTTTGCTAATTTTAATTCAATATTTTAGATCTTTAAACATGTTACTTCTATAATCTAATCTATTCATGAATTTTTAAGTGAATTTTAATTGGGCTCAAATTAACCTGATTAGTGTAAAAAGGCTAAAGTTGCTTAATCGGCTTAATTGGGCTTATATGCATGATTCGAGTTAGCAGATGAATTAGGTGGCCCAATGAGCTAATTTGAACTATTAAAATAGACCCTAATTAATTTAGTTAAGTGGTTTCTAATTAGAGCCAAAAAATTTTGGCCCATTAATAAGCCCAAAAGGTGCTCAATTATATGGTTAATGAGATTATGTGTGTACAATTCACTTAAGGCCCATGCAATTTCGAGTTCCATGGGAATTTTTTAAAATATTGAATTATTTAATTATTAAATTAGATTAAATAATAAAATATAATAAATCAATTGGATTGATAATAAAAACCAAATAGGCTCAACAATGCATTTATGCAAAAGTTGCCTAAATGAGAAGTTTCCTTTTTTATAAGCTATTCTAGGTTGCTCAAGAATTTATTTGAGTTAGATGTTTAATCCATAATTTTATTTATGCATTAGAAATGCAACTAAGGGTGTATGATTGGCATGATGACTAGTTATAGACTATGACCAATATGATTGTTCATGAATGATTTATTGTTGGTAAATAGGGCTTGCATAACTTACCTCTCTTTATTTCTTTTGTATTTCTCTTCACATATAACTCTACCCAAATGTAACTTGAAGTCTTCTATTCAAATATGAATGTAATTAGATTATATAAGGTTAGAGAAGAAAGAAATGCAAAAAAAAAAAACCTATGAAGGAGGCCTAAATATGAAGCCCATTGGAGAAAACATAGAATAGTTCTAAATTTTTATTTAGGTTATAATTCATGAATTCTACCTAGGTTTGACCTTTTAATTCCTCTTGGCTCTAAGGAATCAAATTTAAAAAAGTCCATAACTAGATCATTTATTTAATTGTTAAATAGATATGTATGATTAATTAGATTAATGGTATGCGTGCACATGCCAAAGTATGCTAACCATATATGATGAGCCCTAATAAATAAAACCCCTCACCTAATGTTAAGACACATAAGCCTTCCATTAATAAAAGGAAAACCAGAGTTCTTTGTATCATTAGATTGTTATGCAAAATCCAAGCCCATGCTTCATTGGATATGTTCAAAGTCATCTTAACAGGGCACCTTAGTTTGTTAAGCAAACTTAAGGCTGATGGATTTAGAGGCAAGATTAAGGAAATATGTACTATCTACATGTGTATCAAGAGTTGATAACCTAATAATTTAGTAGTTTTATGAGAATGCAATTGGTATATGATACCTACCTTTCAAGTTAAAACATTGATTTATTAAGAAAACTTAAGGTCAATTTTTAACTAAGGATTAGATGTTAACTTATTAAGAAAACCATTGGTTTTCTCGGATCAATAGTGAGGGCTATTAGTTCGTAATAAAATTGTGAGAGTAAAATGGATTATAAAAGACCTTATTAATACATTCATTCATATACATGGATCATACTTTAACATGCTTTTTTCATATCTAAGTCCTTCATTATGAGCAATCCTTACATAATTTTGTGCTCTTTATTAGATAACCATAAGCTTATAGAGAGCAATTTCTTGGACTAGCTTAGGAATGTGAGAACAATTCTTCATTCTAAAAAGATTCTGTATGTCTTAGATTAAAGCCTATTACTTATCCTAGTTGTGATGCTTCCACTAATGTGTTTAAGCAATATAACAAGTATATCAAGGATAAAGAGACATCAGCATATATCATACTTGCTGCTACATCCCAAGAACTACATAAGTAACAAGAGGACATAGATGCTAAGACTATTGTCTTGTATCTAAAAGAGATGTTCGGTTCTTAAGTTAGAACTAAAAAGTATAATGTTACTTGCTCTTTGTTTAGCTATAAGATGGTAGAAGACACTTTAGCTGCAACCTATACACTAAAGATGAAAAGGTATATTAAGTATTTAGGCAAGCTTAGGTATATTATGGACAACAATTTGTATATAGATTTGACCTTGTATTCATTGACCCAAGTTATACATCCTTTGTCATGAATTTCAATATGAACAAGATTGATGCTGGCATACCTAAGTTAATTAGTATGCTCATGATGAGACAATTCAAAAAGGGTCAAAATTAGTGATGGTTGTTTTATCTGCTTTTGCTAAAGGTAAAAAAGGCAAGAAACAAAGAAACGGGAAGAAGATAGCCAAGACCTAAGGTCGCGTGTCCAAAAAATGGGCTTTTAAGAAGGTGAAAGAGCTTAAGGGGACTTATATCTATTAGGGAAAGGATAGACACTAAAAATGGAAATGCAAGTCTACCCTAACTTTCTAAAGAAAAAGAAGTAGGTTAAGGCTTCTACTTCAGGTATTTATGTAATAGAAATAAATTCTTATTCTATTATTTCTAGGAAATTATAGGCATTTGATATCAAATGTGGATCTCAATTATGTAATGATTTACAGGGCTTAAAAAATAGTAGGAAGGTGCATAAAAGTGAGATAGACCTTCATGTTGCAATTAGGCAACATGTATCTATTGTAGTTGTCGGGACATATCACTTAGTTTTACCTAGCGGACTTATTTTGGAACTTTATAATTGTTATTATGTTTCCTCTTTATCGAAGAATAATATTTTTTTTAATTATTTATTTAAACAAGGATATGATATTGCTATTATGAATTGTTCATGCTCTATTTCTAAGGATAATATATTTTATTGTTCGGGTAGAGTAGACAATGGCATTTATGTTCTTGATTTAAATAACAATATTTATAACATAAATAACAAAAAGCAAGGAGAGATAACTTGAATCCATATTTTCTTTGGCATTGTCATTTGGGTTATATAAACGAAATTCATATGACTAAGTCACATAAATCTGGTACTTAGGCTTATTTGATCATGAACCATTAAGACATGTGAATCTTGTTTTCTAGGAAAAATGACTAAAATACCCTTTTGCAATAAAGGACCACATGTTAGTGAGGCATTAGAACTTGTCCATTAGATGTATATGGGCTAATGTCCATAAATGCTAGAGGTGGATATCTCAATTTCATAACTTTCATTAATGATTATTCCAAATATAGATATATTTATCTAATTAAATATAAATCTGAAGCCTTTGAAAAGTTCAAATAATTAAAAAATGAGGTAGATAAGCAACTCGATAAAAATATCAAAGCACTTAAATCAGATCAAGGTGGCGAATATTTGGACCAAGAGTTTTAAAGTTACCTTAGAGATAATGGAATATTATCTCAGTGGACTCCTTCTTATACACCATAACATAATGGTGTATCTAAAATGAGAAAATGAACTTTGTCATATATGGTTCAATCTATGATGAGTTATGCAAACCTACTTAAATCCTTTTGGGCCTATGAATTTAAAACTGATATTTATATACCAAATAAAGTCCCAAGTAAATCAATTGATGTTACTCCATATGAGATGTGGAATAACAAGAAACCTATACTTTTACATATGAAGGTATAGGGATCTCTTGCTTTTGTGAGGAAGATAATGTCAGATAAGCTACAAGCTAATTTTGACAAATGTTTGTTTATTGGATATCCAAAGGAATTGCTTGGATTTTACTTCTATCATCCCTTGGACAAAAAGATGTTTATTTCAAGGCATGCTATTTTCTTAGAGAATGAATTCTTTCTCAAAGAAAATAATGGGAGTAGAGCTAAACTTGAGGAAGTTTAAGAGCCACAATTAGAGGCTGATCAATTGATTAAACCCACAACTATTAACCAAGATGAGTTAAAATTTGAACCTCCTACTACATAAATACCTAGGAGATATGCTAGAGTTTAAGAACTATACTTGAGAGGTATGGTTTTTAGATTAATGAAGATTAGAATATTACTATAGTACAGGATAACGAGGCTATAAGCTATGATTAAGTTCTAAAGAGTTCAGAATGTGATTTATAGCTTAAAGCTATAAAGTCTAAAATAAACTCCATGTATGAGAACAAAGTATAGATTTTGACTCAACCATTTAAAGGAATAAAACCATAGGGTGCAAATGGATCTTCAAAAAGAACTGTGACACCCAAAGTCTATTTGAGAATTTTATAAACAATTTGGTCTACTCAGCTAGTGACAGTTGCACAGAGAGTTAGGAAAAAGGATTTAATTAATAAAATAAAGTGGAAAGGTAATTAATCTAATGGGAAATACTCACCTAATATCTATATAATGGAGAAGGGGAAGAATTTAGGGAGTGACCATGTTAATTTAGGATTTCATAGCCAATTTCATTTTTTATAATTAGTTTTTTATGTATAGAGCAAGATAGATAGATAAGAAATGGACAAAAAAATAAGAGAAGTTTAAAAGGGGAGCATTTTTTAGTAAGGAGATTGACCAAGTATTCAAACAGCTACTGGAATATTTGGGGCAGTAAAAAATTGAGAAAGGAAATTCAAAAAAAAGAGAAAGAATGAAAGAACCAACTTAATGGGTTAGTTGTCATGTTTAAAAATCCAATTGGCAGCATGACAAGTATTAGAAAATAAAAGACAAAGAAAGGAAAAAGAAAAGAGAGGCAAATAAAATAGGCAGGTGAGAAATGGGGCAATTGTGGTGATCGACCGTGGCTATTATGAGGATCAGACGTACTTGCTATAGAGCAACTCACTAGCGACAACAAGTGACACCACCTACAGGTAAGCCATGATTTCCCTCTTTCTCATGGGTATTAACTAGAAATAGGGAGAGAGATAAAGAGGAGATATTAGTGTTAGAAGTAAATAGAATCAGCAAAGGGAGCCTAGGGCACACAAAATAGCAGCCGCAACCAGTGTTGTAACAACGACTATATCAAAGCAGTTGCTACATGGTATAAGACGAAGAAGGTGTTTTAATTGCTCGATTGTCGCATCTATAGGGCCATACAAGAAACACTGCAGCATGCACGGTTAGGACAACAATGAGTAGCATAGTATTTTAGAAAAAAATAGTAAAGGCCATCGTGATTGCAATCCTTACGAATGATTTCAGCTATAGGGAATAAAGTGGGAAGGGAGGATATATTGAAATCAATTAGAAATGAACTCTATTAACTTTTAGATAATACCAATCATAAGAAAGTGATAATTACAGGGGGATTTGTTTTGTAGGAATGGAAGATGGAAGTGAAGTTGTTCTAATTCAGGTAAAGGGAAAAAGGGAGAACAAGCTGAGGCATGTACAAGTTCAAACACCTAGTGTAAGTACTCCCTCACTCCTAGCCTTGATAAATGTATGAGTTGGGGGATATTATCTCACCAAATTGTTAGGGAATGTTATCCTGTCGAATTTAAGTGACTAAATAACTTTGGTTACATACTTTTTTAAAATTTACATCTACTCCTATGATCATGTGCGGTCCTTGCTCATCTTCGTATGACTCTTACATTAAATTTAGGAGCCTAAATTGCATGATATTGCATATTATTTAGGATTAGATTCTAAGAGATAAGGCATCGATAGGATAAAAGGCTAGCTATAGCTCGATTATGCGGTATCTTTAAATTGGTACTAAGTAGAACATGGAATCCTGAAACACACCTAGCTTAGAAATAAAAGCCTTTAAGCCTAGCTTTCATTAGGTAGTAAAGAGGTAAGAATAAAAGGAAATCAGAGCACATATTCTTCTATTTTGGATCTTATAGAGAAATCTAATTCCATAAACATAAGCAGGTGTCAATATCCTTAATGAATCCATTTTCCTTAGTAGTAAACCTGTCTTATGAGTCCAAATAACTTGCCTACAATGTATTATAATTTACATCTCATACACATTTAGATCATTGATCAGGGACACAATGGTGACAATTACACTCATATTAGATTCCATAATGACTGTGCATCGACTGTGGTACATCTTTGATGTAGATGTGTATGACATTAAAAGTGTAAAGGTTAAATTAATTAAATATTTCTACAAGTGAACACCAGTTAGTAATAAATTAATAAAGCACATTCAGAAATGGATGGCACTTAAAGTAGGACATATGCAATTGTATGGGAAGTGTCGAGCAAGGGCCTCATGAAGTAACTAAGTAGTGATATGTATATTCTTATGATATATGTATTCTATTATTTCTTAATTTCATGAATATAATTAAGCTTGAGTCATTTGCTTAAAGTTAGTAAGTTATTTATATAATAAAAAACTCGATTAGCCGACTATTTAACTTATATGCTCATAGTATGATATCAAGCATGTGTATATCTTTAAGCACTCACATATGAACAGTAAACTCATGTTCACCTTATTGTGCATACATTAAACATACAAGTAATTAAACTATGAAATCAATGTCTTGTCAGTCACAATGATGATTATGACGCTTCATGTGGTTATAGAGCATACTAACCAACTAACTATTAGTTAGTAGGGAACATACAAATGAACTAAGGAAGTATTTTAGAAATTTAGTTACTAGAATGAGAAAATCAACTTTACAAATAAGAGATTATTGCAAATAAGAATCTCTATATTAGAAGTTAAAACTAGTGTTATCAATCACAGAAATAATCGTGAATTAAACATAATCGATCAGGTAATTATAGATAAATAACCTTAAAAAGAATAAAAACATTAGGTATATCTCATAATACAGTTGAATTTAAAAAAATTAAATTTAAAATCAAAAGCCTAAGGTAAACTTTACAGAAACCAAGTTAGGGTAGCTTTGGCATGCCAAAGAAGGATTTAGATAGATCTGTAACAACTTATAGCTTGGCACCAGTGCCACATGAGCTATTTACAATGATTATGGCTGAGGCCACAATTATTTATCATCTTACAGACATTGATTAGTTTTACTAGCCTATAATTATCAACTTATCAGCCTGTTTACCCTTTCTCAAAGGTATTTTGGGAGTGTATTACATATGGCTCTAAGACAAGTTAAAAAGGATTAATTTTAAAATAAAATTAGACACCTTTAACTCATCACACATAATAGCTCGTAAAGAAATTGATGCATTATAGCTCACATGAACACTCATATGACCTATAAATGGGATTCGAGTCTAGGTAAAGTTAGTTATCATGTAAATAGGACAACTGCATCATAATTGCATGTAGTTACAGGTAAATAACATAGTGGTGCATTTGTATCAACGCTTACCAATTTAATATAGGTAAATTTGCAGGTAAGCGAGCATTCATCCAAGTTATATTATATATTTAGCCTTGGTCATGGTAAGTTAGCACACACCCACAATCATTTCATGCTTATTAGGTGGTAAGGATTGTATGCCATGGTAGGATCAAGTTCATATGCATTTATACAGCCCATACAGGACCACACTTATTACTTATACATATATTATCTTACTCTTTTCCTCTAAGTATTATATTGTGAGATGTGGACATACAAGAGTACCACTGAGCACACTTGCTTAGCATGGTGGTTTTGCCTCATGTAGGTTATAGGAGCTTGATGATACCTAGTGTTTTGGGGTATATAGTCCACCTCCAGTAAAGAAAGCAAGCATCAAGTCTTAGGCAGCATGGACCCTTTTATTGTACATATGTTTTTATGTTTTCATCTCAGTATGTAAATGGCATGTATAAATAGTGATATGAAAGGATGTATACATCTATAATTTAT
>CANXYI011162812.1:0-16283 GCA_948208565.1 Hura crepitans
GTTCTAATTAATCTTAGAATTTTTTGAGCAACTTTTTAATATTTTATAGTTCATCTAAAACTTGGTCACTATTCACATGACACTACCATAAAACTTAATAGTTGCTTTTAACCACCTAAATGACCTCATTTATATTTCAAATTTCCCCTAAAATTATGTTATAATTAGTATTTCCATTTAGTAAAATTAGTTCCTCGACCTCGAGAAAACACTATTCATATACCTAGATGTACTATTCATAACACCAGGGTTTTTTGTGCATTACATTGACCGTTTATAATCCCTCTATTCTAAAGGCATTCAACCCTTCCCTTCTTAATCCAATGGCCCTTATAACCCCAATATTTCTTCTCTTGTTTTTAAAATTATTTCATCTTAATTAAAAACTTTAATTAACATTCATTTTAATCCCATCAAATCATTTAAATTAAAACCCAAAAGCCTCTATTAACCCATGCTCAAAAAATAAGATAAGCCGATTAAAAACGACACTTTAAACTTTGCTCGATTTTAATAAAATATTTATTGATATTCAAAAGTTCTAATTAATCTTAGAATTTTTTGAGCAACTTTTTAATATTTTATAGTTCATCTAAAACTTGGTCACTATTCACATGACACTACCATAAAACTTAATAGTTGCTTTTAACCACCTAAATGACCTCATTTTGATTTCAAATTTCACCCAAAATTATGTTATAATTAGTACTTCCATTTAGTAAAATTAGTTCCTCAGCCTCGAGAAAACACTATTCATATCTCGGGAAGTACTATTCATAACACTAGGGTTTTTTGTGCGTTACATTGACTGTTTATAATCCCTCTATTCTAAAGGCACTCAACCCTTCCCTTCTTAATCCAATGGCCCTTATAACCCCAATAGTTCTTCTCTTGTTTTTAAAATTATTTCATCTTAATTAAAAACTTTAATTAACATTCATTTTAATCCCATCAAATCATTTAAATTAAGACCTAAAAGCCTCTATTAACCCATGCTTAAAAAATAAGATAAGCTGATTAAAAATGACACTTTAAACTTTGCCCGATTTTAATAAAATATTTATTGATATTCAAAAGTTCTAATTCTAGTGCCAATGGACTATTTAGAATATTTGAGTATGAAGTTTATCAATCTCTAGTCATTTCAAGCAAAAACAAAATGTTTTATGGCTGAACTTAAACTAGTTCACTATTATAAAACACTACCATATAAACTTTACTTGCATTTTTAATCACTTTAATGACTTTTTTTTATCCCAAAATTTACCTAAAATTATATTATGATTAAATGCTTCTATCTAGCCACATTAGTGTAATACGGGTTTTAAGAAATACTATTCACATATAAGGAAGTACTATTCATAACACTTTGATTTTTGAGCGTTACATTTCTTCCCCTCTTAAAAGAATTTCGTCCTTGAAATTACTTGGTTCCAATAGCAATAGATATAGCTTTCACATCTAAGCTTCGCTCTCCCAAGTTACTTCCTTGATATTATGATATCTCCATAATACCTTTACCAAAGGCACTATCTTAGTCAATAACTCCTTCATTTTTCAAGCTAAAATCTTGATGGGTTTTCTTCATATGATAGATTTAATTGTATCTCTTGTTCTTCAGTTGATAAAACATGCAAAAGGTTTAACCTATATCTCTAAAGCATCGATACTTAGAACACATCATGGATCTATTGTAACTTAAAAGGCAAAGTTAGCCTATAGGCTACTGGCTCCAAACATGTTTAGTTATTTAGTATAAACCAATAAACCTTAGGCTTAAATTATTCTTATTTCTAAATCTTAGAACCTTTTTTTCGAAGAAGATGCTTTGAAAAACACCTTGTCTCCTATTTCATATTGGATATCGTTTCACTTTAAGTACACATAGGACTTCTATCTATATAATGCTACCTTTAGCCTATCTTTGATGATTTTCACTTTTTTCTTTTGAATCTTTTAGTAGATTTAGTCCTATAAGCTTTTTCTCACTTAACTCATTCCAGCATAAAGGAGTTCTACATTTCTTCCAATACAAGGCTTCATAAGGAACCATGCCTAAGCTTGCTTGATGATTATTGTTATATGCAAACTCTGCCAAAGAGAGGTAATGATCCTAGCTTACCTTAAACTCAATAGCATAGCTTCTTAATATATCGTCAAGCATTTGGATGATTCTTTCTAATTAACCATTTGTCTATAGATGAAATGCTGTGCTAAAGCTCAGTCGAGTGCCTAAGGCATTGTGAAGTTTCTTTAAAAACCTCGATGTAAACATTTGGTCTCAATCAAATATGATAGAAGGTGGCACTCTATGCAACCTCACTATCTTTTCAATGTATTGTTGTGCAAACTTCTCCAAGGTATAATCTATCTTTATTAGTATAAAGTGAGCAGACTTAGTTAATCCATCCATAACTATCCATATAACATCACACTTGCTTTTGGTCATCAGTAATCCTACTATGAAATCTATGGTGGCTCTTTCCCATTTCTATTTTGGAATTGCTATAGGATGTAAGAATCTAAATGCAACTTGATGCTCAACCTTAACTTGTTGACAAGTAAGGCATTTGATCACGAACTTTGACACATTTTTCTTCATACCATGCTAGTAATAAGAGAACTTCAAGTCCTAGTAAATCTTGGTGTTACCAAGATGCATAACATAAGGAGCATTATAAGCTTCCTATAAGATCTACTTATTCACTTCTTATACATTTGGTACACATACATAGTCTTGATAATACAAACATCTATCACTTTTAAGCTTATATTATGTGGGCTTCCCCTCTTGAATCAGACTTATAACACTCATCAACTTGTTATCCTCCTTTTATGCATCCTTTACCAATTGTAAAAGACTTGGCTTCACTTACAACTTAGCTAAAAAAGCTTTATCATCTATAAGCTTTAGCTTGACACACATGGCTCTCATTATTGAAATAAACTTTTTGCTAAGAGCATTAGCTACCACATTGGCTTTCTTAAGATGGTAGTCAATAAGGCAGTCATAATTTTTAATTAACTCCATCCATCTTTGCTGTCTCAAATTTAACACTTTCTATTTAGGGAGTTACTTTAAGCTTTTATGATTTATATACATATAACATTTCTCTCCATAGAGATAATGCCTCGAAATCTTAAAGGCAAAAATAATAGCAGCTAGTTCTAGATCATGTGCCAGATATTTCTTCTCATTCGGCTTAAATTGTGTTGAAGCATAAGTGTGACACCCCCTACCAAACACTCGAAGAAACTTGATAAGCGATGCACTTCTCACCAGGTCACCCATCCTAAAATTTCTCTAGGTCTGCACTCTTTAACACTTTTAGACTATTTTATAACTTTATCAGATATTGCTTAACTTCTTAGTCTATTCCTTAATCATTATTCCTTATGGTATAACAGACCCATAAAACCATTTGATAGACCTTTTACATGTTCACAAAAAATTGGGCAGCGCAACGGCTACCTGGGTGACATTCCGAATTTTTTTCACCTATAAAAACACTTCTAATATCAATATCAACAATCTATCTCATTTTGGACCCTTTTAGCCCACTTAGCAACATAACCACATATCAACATACTTTTACAAATCACATAGGGCCATAGACCCATAATTATCAGAAAACTATAGAAATAAACTATTTAGATAAACAACCTATTTGTATATATCACACTTACTTTATATATATATATATATTGACACTAGTAGCTTCTAAGTAGGCTAATCCCATAACCTACAGTGTTTACATGAGTGCTTACTAAACATAAAAAAAATACATCTATATACCCTTCATAGTCTATGTTGCTACAGTACACGATCTTTGAGGCTAGATTGTTTACCTCTATAACCTGCGTAACAAAACAATAGTATGCTGAGTATAAAACTCAGTGGTGAATCTAATGCATTAAAAACATGTCATGTAGGCACTCAAATGTAATAATAAGCTATAAGTGTATAAATGCATTGCAAAAATTAAGTTCATGCAAGTGACATTAATTCCAAAATTTAGTCTCTTAGTTCATTTAATTACAATTATGCCACTATGGTATTTTTAGTCAATTTAATCATTCAATGATTTGACATCACTCAGGTTTGTACATTAATTTAACTTAATTTAATAGGCCTAACTAGATAGATTATATTTAAAGACACTAGGCTAAGAGGGAACTAAAAAGTTGTGCAGTGGCCCATATTTTGGACCCCGACCACTGCACCGATCTAGTTTGATACTAGAGATCAGTTCACTTAAACCTCTTAATACCATACAAGGAATAACAAGGATCAGTTTGTAGACCTCCCAATATCTCAAACAAATCAACAACAAGTAATTCTATGGGTAGTAGGGATTAGTCTGGAGACTTCCCAATATCTAAATAATCATTAACAAATAACTCCAGTGGATATTAGGGATCAGTTTGTAAAACTCCCAATATCCAAATAATCAATATCAAGCATCTCTAATGGATAGCATGATAAACCTCCCAATATCCAACAAGTCATCAACAAATATTTAGTAGTTGCTAATCCCTAATTGACCGGTCAACCTATCCAGTAGGTGTCTAACTAATGGGCTATGTATCTTATTTCATGTTCATATATTTACTAATCATCATTTTATAATATTTAAAAATCAATAATAGATAGTTATGAATTTATTTTGACAATTGAAATTTGACCTAGATAGTTACAGGTTATTTTTTGTTTTACCAAACAATTATTGGCTTTTTTTAAGCCAATTTAGGTCACTTCCTTAAGCATATTTGGGTCCACTTTAAGCCTAATCTAGATTATTATTTTAAGTCAACTTATGTCTAAGTCCATAGCCATTTCTAGTGCATAAGTCATTAAGTCACTTTCCATAGACAGTTATAGGTCACTTTAGCATTTTATGTACACAGTTATAGGTTCAAAACATGCCTTTTTCTTGGCATATTTCCATGTCATTTGCATCCATTCTCACATATTGCTATATGCCTAAAGCCATATCAATTTGCATATCTCAATTGGCCTTAAAAATGGCTTCAAATTCTTTCTATACAAGTTCTACAAGGTATCCTAATTTTAAGTCCAATTACATGCCATTTTACTCACGTATTTTCATCTATCTCATGGCAATCTCACATAACACATTTCATGCTCAATATGCCATGCCATTCTCTCATACATACACCATGCCATATCATGCACATCATGCCTACCTTACCCCCATATACCTCTCAGCCAAAGCTTGCTACTGGCTATATACATGCTTTTGTTCACATTCAATCATGCATACACATATAATGGTATCATTTAAGCATACTTATACACACATATCACATATCAAGCAACCCAAGCCTTGACATGCTTTACACATGCCTCAGCCATACTATGAACACATGCCTACAAGCATTTTTCCATCAAATTCTTCCACCCTTAACATACCATTTCCCATCTAACACCCCATGCTACCATGCCATACACACACCTTGCAACCTAAGGTGCCTCATGGCACTTCTCCGCCACTTATGGCAACACAACATTCTTTTTCTCACCATACACATACACAATCCATTAAATTCCATATCATACACACTAATAACCATTAATTCCCTACCTGAACCAAGCCATAACATAACCCACACACACACATCCTCTCGACCAAAGTGAACCATCACCCTTCCATCCATTCCTTTCACTAATTCATCACTCAAATCATTCAAACCACATATAAATAACATTAATACAAGCTTAATTCATTGGTGCACATACTTTAGCCATACAAACCTTGAGTTTCATACAACATTTCTACCTAAATTAACCATGGCATGCCTCAAATGCATTAAATTCACATACCTCACTAAATTTTAAGGCTTTTTCTACCCTTTTAGCTTGTCAACTCCCTTGTTGCACTCCACTATCACCTTGGCCTACATACGTACATATATGCCTTAAAAAATCCTTAAAAATTCTACAAGCCTCTAAATCAAAATCTAAAGATATAAGCACCCTTAGAAGAATGAAATCCCCTTAGAAGAAAAATAAAAATGAAGAAAACACACTTACACTTGAAATTGATTTTTCAATCTCACTTTATGTATATTGGATGGTTTCTTGATTTTTCTTGAATTATATTAGTGTTTATGAATCCATAACCCTTTAAGGACTAATTGATGCCTAATTAAAAGAATTTTTTTATGATAATTAGAGGGGAAAAGAGCTTGGATAACTATAGAAATAGAGGAGAGAAAGAGAAAGAGAAAGAGGCATTAGGTAGAGAAAAAGGGAAATGGGGAGGAAAGTGAGGTAATGAGTGGTCTTTGCCATATGGATGCTTAAGTGGCATGAGGGGTTACTTATAGTGGGCATGGATAACTTAGGTGGTGATACATGTCACCCGAGCTTCTAAAAAATACTCGGTTTTAGCTAAAATTTGGGAAATTTTAAAAATTCACTCGAACATCCAAAAATTATCATGCCAATTTTAAAATTCCTTGATTAGGCCTATTTAGAGGCTCGTAAAATCTCGAGTCAAAATTCCTTTAGTAGGATAGTTAACCAATTTCTCAATTTATGTGAAAATCCTAAAATTTAAGAAAAATAGTAAATGACCTAAAAATTTAAAAATTCCTTCACCAATGGTCTCAGAGGAATTTTTGACCTTCAGGTTATGGTATTTTTATGTTTGTCCGGGCACATCTTGGGTCATTCTTGGCCGAGGTCTATCTGAGCCTCAGACCCATTAGGTTTTGACCTAAAATAATTTAATGGTTCAGTTAAATATTTAAATTATGTCATTTTTATCATTTTTAAGCCCTTTAAAGTTTCATGACCAATGCGCCTTGCCTCGGGCCTCGTGAAGCTGACCTGACACTCCAAGCACACTTTTCAACACCTCAAAGGTATTATTGATGGAGCTTTGACTTACAGGCATTATAGTAAGCAACCACTTTACCTTCTTGCATTAATACACAACCCAAACCATTCATTGGTGCATCACTATAAATGGTAAAATCCTTTCTTAATATCAATTATGTAAGAATATTAGCTTGCCAAAACTCTCTTGACACTTGTTATACCAAATGAACTTAGCATTCTTCCTCTATAAATGTGTCTTAGGTGCTTCAATCATAAAAAAATCCCTTAACAAAATGCTTATAATAGCTAGTTAAACCTAAGAAACTCCTGTTCATAGCATGTTTATGACACCCCTTACCCGATCTGATTGCTGGACCTGAATAACGAATGGCACACAAACTCATATAAAAAATCATTATTATTTAAAACCTTATTTAAAAACCCAATTTAATACTTTATAATACTTTTAAAAAATGGATTATCAAAAACTATTTTGGTGGGTTTACTATTAGGGGTTTTCGTGTCGACAATTTGGTGGCATAATAGCTGTCCGAAGACACTATACCAAATAGTAACTTGTAAGAAAATACACTTTTAAAACATTCAAACATCACACCTCAACTCTATGGTCCTTCTGATCACTTTAAACACATAATCTCAACTTCATCATTAAATCATAAGGAAAAGTTATCATACAAAAGTAAAAATAACCATACATGCTTAAATATATTTACAAGCTTACTTTAAAAGAGTTACAAAACCATTTACAAAATATGTTAAGGCTAGTCCCTTTTTACATCATATTGAGTGCGTATACCTTATACATCACATTGTATATACCAAGATAAATAAAATATCAAAAGAAAATTCTCTTGATCCATTTGTTGTGTTGGAGGCTTTATCCCTAACCTAGTCCTTCTCTTATGCACCGCAAAGAGTAATACACTAAATGATGTGTGCTTAGTGGTGTAATCAACATAATATATACATATATATATGCATTCATACTTTTGTATCATATATAACATCAACAATAACATAAGGGCATAATGAAATAATATACTTGCATATATTTTAAACATTCACATTAAATAATCATTACAACAATATGTACATAAACATTATCATTTCAATCAATTTGTTCATGCTCAATAATAACATGTATAATTCTTTTTAAGCCTTATGTTACACTTATTTTGCCTATACTTAAAAGACACTTGTCCATAGCTAGATAACGGGATTACCTAACCATAAAGGTGATAATTATACAATGGCCCTTTTGAACTATTCAGCAGTTGCACCAACCTAGAGATGTGTATAGTGGCTTTATTGGACCTTATGATTATTGCATTAGCCTAGGGTTGTACAGTGGCCCTTCTGGACCTTACGACTACTGTACCAACCTAAATGTATGTGCAATAGCCCTTCTAAACCTTTCGGTGGTTGCATCAACCTAAAGATGTGTATAGTGGCCTTATTAAACCTTATGACTACTATACTAGCTTATAGGCACTGAGGCACCATAGTAGCTACTATCTATCCCTTGTTAACTAATCAACCTATCCAATATAGGTTATTTAATCATAAGGGCTAACACCAGTGTATAATTAAGTTTCACATTCTTAGAGTGATTTAAAATGAGTTTTATCTTTAATTTGGTCAACACATGACTTTAGGGAAAAAAAGTAAAATTCTTAGATCATTTTACTCCTATTTGTCACCTTTCATGCGATACGTGTTCATAGGTTATCATATCAATAATCACATTGTTCATCACACATAACATCCTTATCTTTTATGCATACTAGCTTTATCATGAGCATTCTCAAACCATAATTCATTCGGTCATACTTTTTTTTTCATATAAGTTAACATAACATAAACATGTCATGAATTTCAGAGAGCATCACTTAAGCTTTTCCTCAATAGGCCATTCGACCACAATAAGAAACTGATGACTATCTCATATTCATTCCCATATCACTTTAACTCATAATGTTTATCCTAAAAACATAAATAACTTCTTTGTGATGACACGTCATTCTACATACAAAACTAACAAATTCCTTCATGTGCAATTTAAACATTTATACCAATCATAACATAAATTACTCACATAATCCATTACAAGCCACATAACTAACATAACATACTTAAAGCCATCTTCTTAACTTATATCTTTCATTAAATATGCCATATAAGGTTTAACCACTCTAACATCAATTGACATTCTCTCATTCTTTATGTTAAACACATTATTAATAACCACTTACATACACATTCATCATCTTATAGCTCACATAACTAATGTTTAAGCAATATTCATTGATAACAAATTAAGGCATGTAAAACAGGTCATTCGACTATAACATTAAGTATGCTCAAAATTACTAATCTCTCATTCTAACACAACCTCAAGCATATTTATAACCTTATTACATTACTTAATATCATTACAAGCCAAAACACACACATATAGCATAATTAGCTTTAACAATGTCAAAGCACACATCCATGACCATTCAACCACCATAGTATACACTCTATATCACTAATTATTCATCATAAAATACAATTACATATCTTTGCCATCTCATAACAGAATTATAAGTAATTAATTATCATTAACAATTATAATACCTAAGTTATATACACACTTTAATTTAAGGTTTTCACATAGACAACATATATTACATTGATTACCAAAGAGCTCAAATATAACACTAAGGCCTCCTCAAATGTTCTCCTTGCCTTTCTCTCTCCTTTGATCAACTTTTTCTTCACAACATAATATAGGCAAAAGCATAAAAATCCATATAAAATCATATGGGTTTAGAAACTAAAAACTAACTTGATATATCTCTTTTTATATCCCTAATAAACTTTAGAAAAATATGAAACATTGTAAGAACTTACTCTATAAAAAAGAAGTTACTATTTACCTCTCTTCCACTATAAAAATCCACCAATCTAGCTTGGTTTTCTTACAATGGATGATGTCTAAAGGTTTTAAGGGTGTAATTTTAGGTTAAGATGATGAATTGTGGGAGGAATCAAAGTGAGAAGAAGTAAAAAGGGTAGAGGGTTTAGGGTTAGAAGTTGTCAGCTCCTTATGGGTGGAAGAAGGAGCACTATTCTTAGTTTAACCAAGAATAAGATAAATTTGATCCCTTATATAGGCAATTGATCCAAATGCCATGATTCTTCCTTCACTTGATCTAATGGCCACCATTTAACCCAATTGTATTCTCACTTTTTTAAACATTATTTCATCTTAATTAATCCCTTAATTAACATCCATATTAATCCCATAAAATCATTAAACTTATGCCTTAAAAGCTTTTATTAACCTATGCTAAAGAATCAAGAAATTGAATAAAAATAACTCTTTTATCTTTCCTCGAATTTTATAAAATACTTTCTAATGTTCACAAATTTCAATTCCAATGCCAATGGACCTTTTAGAATATTTCAATATCAGGTTGTATCAATCTCGAGTCAATTTGAGCAAAACAAAATATTTTATTGCTCAGCTTTAACTAGGTCACTATTTATGTAACATTGCCTTAAAATTATTACTCTTGTTTTAATAATCTTAATGACTTTATTTTCATTCCAAAATTTGCCCAAAATTATATTATGATTAATACTTCCATTCATTCATGTTAATATAACTCGGATCTCAAGAATACTATTCATATCTCGAGACGTATTATTCATAATATTGAGATTTTTTAGCGATATAGTGTTTCTAAGTGGCTTTTACTCTATGATCACCTTTATCTTACTTTGATCAACATGAATGCCATCTGCTCTAAGAAGGAGACCTCATCTAGCCAAAACTCACACTTATTATGCTAGACATAAAGCTTCTTATCTCTTAATGTCTACAAAACCAATCTTAAATGTTGTTTATTCTCCTATTTATTCGTAGAATAAACTAAGATGTCATCAATAAACACTACAACAAATTGGTCAAAGTACAATTGGAAGATTCAATTCATAAAATCCATTAAAGTAGTTAAAGCATTAGTAAGCATAATGGTATTACCAAAATCTCGTAGTGCCCATATCTAGTCCAAAAAGTTAGTCTTTGGCATATCTGTTTCCTTAACTCTTAACTGATAGTACCCTAATCTTAGGTTAATCTTAGAAAAATACCTACTATCACACCCCCTATTCGACTCCCTAAGAAACCTAATAGGTAATGCACTTCCCACTAGGTCACCGATCCTAAAATTACTCCAGGACTGCGCTTCTTAACACTCACAGACTATTTTATAACTTTGTCAGGTATTGCTTAACTTCTCATTCTATCCCTTAGTAATTCTTCCTTAAGGTATAACGGACCTATTAAACTTCTTAATAGACACTCTACATGTTACAAAAATTTAGGCAGCACAACAGTTACTCGGGTGACATTCTGATAATTTTTGTCCACCTGTAAAAGCACTTATAATATCATTATTAGCAATCCACCCTCTTCTAGATCCTTTTGGTCCCCTTAGTAGCCTCATCATATATCAACAAACACTCATAATCACACAGGGCCTTAGGCCTACAATCATAAGAAAACTATAGAAATAAATCATTCAGATAAACAACCAATTTATATAAATCACACCTAATTTTTCTATATATACAAACACTAGTAGCTTTTAAGTATGGTAAACCCTTAACTTACGATGTTTACATGAGTGCTTACTAACATAACAAAAAGTATATTTATGTACCCTTCACTATTTATGCTACTACAATGCATGATTTTCGAGGCTGGACTATTTACCTTTGCAACCTGTTCACCAAAACATTGGTATGTTAAGTATAAAACTTAGTGGAGAATCAAATGCATTAAAAACATGTTATTGTTGGCACTCAGATGTAATAATAGGCCAAAAGTGTATAAATGCAATGCAGGAATTAAATTCATGCAAGTGACATTAATTCCACTACTTTGTCTCCCAAATTTATTTAATTACAATTATGCCACTATGGTATTTTTGTTCATTTAATCATTCAGTGATTTGACATCAATCAGGTCTATACATTAATTTAATTTAACTTAATAGGTCCGACTAGATAAACTACACATAAAGACATTAGACCAAGAGGGAACTGAAAATTTACAAGTGGCCTACATTTTAGACCTTAATTGCTACACCAACCTAGTCTAATAGCAATGATTAGTTCACATGAACTTCCTAATACTAGATAAGGGATAGCAAGGATCAGTTTGAAACCTCCCAATATCCAAAACAATTCAACAACATGTAACTTTATGGATAGTAGGGATCAGTCCATAGACCTCCCAATATCTAGATAATCATCAAGGATAGCAGGGATCAGTCTATAGACCTCCTAAAATCCAAATAATCAACATCAAACATCTCTAATGGATAGCAAGTAGACCTCCCAGTATCCAACAAATGTCTAGTAGCTACTAATCCCTAGTTGATCGGTTAACACATCTAATGGGTGTCTAACTAAAGGGCCATCTATTTTTATTTCATGTCTATTTATTTACTGATCATCATTTTATAATATTAAGAAATGAATAATAGATAGTTATGATTTTATTTGGATAGTTGAAATTTGACCTAGATAGTTACAGGTCATTTTTGGTCTTACCGGACAGTTACGGGTCTATTTTTCTAAGCCAATTTAGGTCACTTCCTTAGGCATATTTAAGTTCACTTTAAGTCTAATCTAGATTATTATTTTAAGTCCACTTATTTCTAAATCTATAGCCATTTCTAATGCATAAGTCATTAAGTCATTTTTCATAGATAGTTATAGGTCATTTTACCATTTTACATACACAATTATAGGTCCAGAACATGCCTTTTTCTTGGCATTTTTCCATGCCATTTGCATCCATTCTCACACATTGCCATAGGCATAAAGCTATATCAATTTTTAGATCTCAATTGGTCTTAAAAATGGCCTCAAATTCTTTCTATAAAAGTTTCATAAGGTATCTAAATTTTTAGGTCCAATTACATGCCATTTTAAGTTCCATTTTAGCTCAATTTTACAACTCCATTTCAAACCATTTTCAATTCACAATTTAGCTTAGTATCAACATTAATTCCTTATCATTAACTATTCATTATCATGACATATTACTCTCACATTTTCATCTATCTCATGCAAATCTCACATCACACATTTCTTGCTTAACATGCCATGCCATTCTCACACATCATGCCATATCATACATATCATGCCATATCATGTACATTATGCCTACCTTACCTCACATACCTCTTAGCCAAAGCTTGCTAATTGGCATATACATGTTTTTGTTCATATTCACTCATGGACACACATATAATGGTGTACACACCTCACCTTTTTGGCTTATGATGTTCACTACAGATAGGCTCTTAAGTAATAGAATAAGCCTTTAGAAAGTAAGTCCACATGGACTTATATTAGGGTCTGCATGAACATTCTTTACCTAGGTTCATACTAGCCTAATCAACTCTACCAAGCCTAAAGTCCATGGTTCGCCCGAACATGGTCTAAGTTTATGTTTGTATAGACAAACTCAAACTTGGCCCAAAGCCTATAAACTAGCAAGAAAGCATCAACCTAGTTCCGTATAGACTAAGTTTTACAAGTTCACATGAACTTTATGATGTAAAATCTTCCAAAAGTGGGATTTACCTATTTGGACTATGAATTTTATTCTTATTAGGATTCTATTTCCTTTAGATGGGAAACCCTTAAAACCTAAGCCTATAAATACTTTTCTTGTGTATGAGAAAGGAAGAGGCTAAGAATCAAATTGATAACAACAAATAAACCCATTTGTGAGTCCAAAAGTGGACTCTAAAGAGCAAATAATTTACTAGTCTTATTAGTATCACAAAAAATAATTCCTTCTATACTCCTACACTTTTGTGCAATTACTTAAAAAGTTTATTTATAGGGTAATATCTAAGGTCTCTTTTATATATATTCTCATTATTTTCATAGGCCTATAATGTCTAAGGATTGATCACAAGAGAGCTAATTCTATGTGATCCCCATTATGATTATAGGAGTAGGTTATAATTTCAAGATTGATTTATAATATATATTTAGTTTCCATTACTTCATATTCATTCTATTGTCTTTGTGTTAATTGTACGGACTTAATTATGAATGTGATAACATCTGCACAGACTTACTTTCTTGAAATGTATATGTTTTATTGTCTGCACAGACTTATATTTAGTGATAATGTCTTAAGAGTCTTATATATCATGCTTTAATGTATCTTGTTTTACCATGTTGATGTTGTTCTATGATGTTAGCATGTGATATAATTATTTCATTCTCTAAAATACATGATGTTAATATGTCAAAATTATTGTATAGTCTATATGGACTCCCTCTCATGAGGAGCACGGTCTGTACAAATAATTTTGTTTCATTCTTGTATATTCCTCACTAACTCCCTCTTATGAGGAATGTAGTCTGCACGAGCATGTACTTTAAACTTTCATCTCACATATATTTGTATTCCTTATCTTCTTTATGAGTTTATATGAGTCTTTTATTTGGTGACTTTAAACCTCTTCTTTTGAGTTATATATAAGTGACCCTTCTCACTAGAGTGGAGGTTTGGATGGATATAATATCCTTTATAAGTAGTAGCTTGCATAGACATTAGCCAAAGCTAAATAGAGTCCACATGGACTATATGACATGCAGTAGGACCATTTAAGTGCTTTGCTTTATTTCTTTTGGTTTTGTACTTATTATATCTTTTGATTTATTTTGGGTTATAATAATTAGTTAAACAACTTGTTTTACATGTTAATTACCTAACTTTCACATCAAATGATTTTCTAATTAATTGATTGGTGTTTTCATAATAAAACAGATTTAAGATTTACTAATTAAAAGTCATATAAAAAATGTATTTTAAAAGGCCAAACTCTTAGAGATGGGAGTTGGGCAATTACCGCCAATTCCTATTAAATTCTAGTTAGTTGTCAAGTTAAATAATAATTAATAAATGACCCATTACAATATACTTTGCTATTTGTTTTTTTTGCAATTTACTTCTTATACATGCAAAGGTGATATGGATGTTTAAATATAATGCATGCTTACTTGATAAGGGATTGATAAACGTTGCAATATAAAATGGAAGGCATATTATTGGGACATAAATAAGATCTAAATTCTAAACCTTTTTGGTACAGAATGTCAGAGCTCCTAGTGTAAAGGCTAGGTGGTGACTCCACTAACCACTCTCATCCCTGATAAAAATATCATAATCCCTATAGTGGCGACTCTGCTAGGGACTAAAAATCTCAATTTGGAAATGCCTAAATAATATGTCATCCAAATATTCTAATTTTTATTAGTGTCATTGCATTGCATGCTTTTATGCTATGTCCCTATTAACTTGGATGGTGTTATGAACCATAACTCCATTTTTCATTCAAGAATGGAGAATTGTTAGCATATCCATCACTCACAAACCTCGTATCTTCAAGTATATGAAAAGGTGAACTAGTTAATCATTATTATCCTTGATTGGAAAGATCTATTAGGAGGGACCTTTGCTTGTGGGATCCATTAAAGCCTTTTTGACCAAATCTTGAGCCCATATAATTAAGCTTAGCTACTTCCCCTAGGTTGAATGGCCTTAAGAAATTATGATTGCATTATGACTGCTATCTAGGCCTATTATGTTTAACCTTATTTGGAATGGGGGCAAGCCCATTATGCCTTTTGTCTGGAATAAGCCTAACTTAATTTAACTTTAAATAAGATTTAAATATCATAGGCCATTGTATTTACATGCACTTTAAATATGAAGAGTCATTGGGTATAATAAAGCCCATAAGCAAACCTATACATCCCTTGATGATGTTTAGGCAATCCCACCTAGGAAAGAAATGGCTTGACCATGTGTATGGGCAGAATAAGGTTGGAAGGTTTTCTTACATGTGTTTGTCCTTGCTACATCACGGGTAAGCATATCATGCATCATCGACATCTTGAATTGTTAATATTGTACATGTATTATCTCTAACCCTTTATTTTGATATTCACCATTGATCTTTCATTCACTGCTCAGTGGAAATGAATACGTAAGTGCCTTAACCGAGTTAGCAGAGCACTACTAGTACAAGCTAAATGCGAAACTATGTCAATTGATGAGTATGTAACTAAAGCTATATTCATAGAGGCAATGAATGAGATGGAGAAGAGAATGATGGTAGTTGTAACCAGTGCCTTATCTCAGGTCTATAGCCAAAAAGAAGTGGGTCAATCTTCAGCCACTCACAAAGGAAAAGAAATAGTAGATAGGGGAGATAACCAATCTTCTGATGATGAAATTCCACCTATTACCAAGGCATTCCATAAAGGTCCCCATCCTAAGGTAGTTGAGGATGACCAATTAAAGAAGGTCAATAAGAAAATAGAAGCC
>CANXYI011162813.1:0-12573 GCA_948208565.1 Hura crepitans
TTTCTTTTACCCTTCGGTCATTTTTTTGCTCTGTTGTTCACACTAACTGACTCTAATTGATCCTTAGGTCAATTTTATTCCCTACTTTTCTTCTAATTCCTATTCTATCCTTATGAAAAATTAGATCAAAAGTTAAAGTGTGACATATGATATGTCTATGTGTATATATATTGGTTTGAAAAATATGGTATTGGCAATCTTATACTTATAGATTCGAGACTAAATTTATTGGTAAGGTAAGGGTTTATTTCTAACTTTTACTCTTTGAATGTGATTTTACATTGTTGCATAATTTAATGTTATGTTTATGTCTATGTAAGTTTGATCAAAGAAGTGCTAAAGCATAAAAGTTAACTATGAACATGAGGCCTTTTTATTTATTAAGATGACATAAGAGGATAAGCATTTTGCATAGAGAAATTTGATGTATAATGAATTTATTGAAATTAAGGCTTAAAAATAGATAATAACTAACTTGAATGATGTAATTATATTAAACTAATATATGGTGATTTTTATGACAAAAATTGAGATTTAGTCATGCTTATTGTATATATGCATAATATGAACCAAAAATTTGATAATAAAATATGTAAATTAAGATAAGTGGAGGTGTATGAATAAATCCATTTCTACCTAGGGGGTACTAAGGCCTATAGGATAGTTTGGAATGCCAAATAGTGGACTTTAATAGATCTAATCTATTTACAGCTTTAATTATTTTAGTATATAGCTTGGTTTATAGCTTCGGCTATTTCAATACATATATTTCTAGCTATTTTGTTACTCCTATTTTTTAGGCACCTTATATTTGTCTATGAAAAAATAGGTAAAAGAATTAAAGATATGATAATGACAAAAAGAGAAATTGAGGTATGATGCATGATTAATTAAGGAATATTAATTAAGAAATTTCATATATAAAGCTATGTATATGTTACATTTACTTGTATTTATTCTATATGACAAATGTAACATTTATTGTATGATGTATTATTGCCTATTTCTACTTTAAGAATTGAGACACTAGTCACACATATCAAAGATATGCTTATTAATAAGTAGAGTTATATATTATCATTCTTTATTTATTCTTTTTCATTCTCTTTAGTGCTTATAACTCGATTAATTGTAAAAGTTATTTCAGTTAGGAAGCATTTGTTGAGAATTTCATCCTCATAATGGGTGCTATTTTGTGTAGGTCTAAGAAGCACTGAGGAGAGAAATGATTGACTTGCATCGACTACATAAAAACTCATCTTTATGGGATAATTTTTGGTCATCTTCTTTTTGGATGACTAAATATTGCATAAAACCTACGCATTCTAGTCACACTTGATAAGCATATTGTAATGCTCGAAAATCTTTGACATGTGAATAGTGCTCCCTAGTAGGTGAATAGTGCCCCCTAGTAGGTGAATAGTGCCGCTTAGAGCTTAAGGTGGAAACCTATGAGGTATGGTTTGAATTTTCTTACTATTTAAAGATGTATATTAAGGATAGGTTGAGGTTAAAATTTGGGCATGAAATGTGGTCATTTGAGTGGTTACAAAGAAAGCAAAGTATAGGGTGAGTAGTGATCACCTGAGGAAAAGTGAATAGTACTTTTTGAGTATTGAGGTTAAGTTAAGTGAACAGAATGGTAGGAAATATTATAAAACAATTTTAGATGAAATTTGAAAGTGAATGGAAGCCATTAAGGAGGTTAAAAAGGCAAGTGGAATTTGCATGGCAGTGTTTTGTGAATAGTGCCATAGTTAAAGTTGAATAGAAAAATATTTTGAAGTTGCTAAAATATTATGAAAATAGCACTTCCTAGTGCTTAAAAATTCTATCTAAGTTAATGGTATGGGAGTTGGAATTTTCTGAAGCTGGGAAGCTATTTAACCAAACTAATTTAGAATTTATTAAATTAATTTAAATAGTTATCATTCTAATTAAATTCTAATTTTTATGGGATATTTATATTATGTATTTATCTAATTAAGGACACTAGTTAGGAATTAAATTGATATATTGGGAGTTGGGAATTAAATTTCAAAGGGAGAAAAATGAGGAATTTTGGTGGCCTTTAGATGGGACACTTGTCCACTATCCAACCACCCTACACTAAATATAAAAGGGAAAATTCTAGTATATTAAAACATCCTCTCCTCCTCATCGTTCTAGCTATGGCTAATGCCACTTGGGGTACTTCTCCCCCTCATTTTTCTTTGCTTCATACACTTACATGAGCTTCCTCTCTATTAACTAAACTTATTAAAATGACCTTTATACCTCCTTAATCACTATTCCAACAAGAAAAATGTTTAAGAGAGGGTGAATACTGCCACCTTGAGATAAAAGTGATTATTTTTATGATTTAGTATTTTTCTTAGATATTTTTAAATGTCAATTGAACACTTTGAAAGTTGGATTGAATTTTAGAGCTCTATGTAATTTATTAGGAATTTTTTAATAATTGCTATGTGTATGTTTATGAGGAAATGGTGGAGGCTTGGTGGAATTGATGGGGAAGTGATGTGAGGAGGCTAAAGTGAGGCTAAGAAACCCCCAGGTAAGTGTATTCATTGAAATATATATGTGTGATATTAATTTGATTAACTAAGGTTTGTAATGGAATTCATGAAAATATGTATGTAATTTTGTGTTTGTTGGTATAGTTTATTTAATTGAGTGATAGGTAAATAGAGAGAGTGGAGAATTAAGTAATAAATAATGACTTGGGGGCAAAGGCCTTAGTGGCCGAATGGTATGTATGTGTGAGTGTTTGTGAGTTATAAGGGTAAAGCTTGTGTAATGGTGTTAATTACCTTGGAACATTATATTTGATATGGAAAATAATGAATTATTTGATTGGCCTGAGTTGAGTGATTGTTTAGGATGGGATTAGTGTAGGATTTAAAAGGAAACATGCTAATTTAGGGAAATCTCTTTTATGGCTAAATGGTGTGTGAGTGTGTGGGTACGCTTTTATTATGTATCATGTATTGAATAAAGCATATGACTAATGAATATAGTGAATAGAATGTGGATAGATGGCTAACTCATAACTTTTAATGTAATATTATGTATATGTTATGATTCAGTGATTAGGTAATGAAGGCTTATGGCCGAAAGACATAGGGTATGTGAGTGTATTTCGGTTATGTTACCTTTAGTTGATGGTACGTAATAGTTAAGATAAATAGTGACTAAGAGGATCGATAACATTCTTTTACAATAAGAATAAGTGATAAAAAAATATGAATAAATAAGGTTTTATGCATAACCAGCATGTAATCCTTGTTAGATGAGGGTTTTGAAGAGGTAAGCTAAAGAGAAAGTTAAAGATGAGAGGTAAGGGTACAAAGAGAGATATAATTGAATGACTTGACAAAATTGTATAGGTCTTAAGCATGTAAGACTAAACTTGATTTATATAATAGATGTCTTGAGTATGTGAGGCTAAACATGATTTATAAAATAGATGCCTTAAGTAAGTATTAAATTAATTTGGTGAGGGGCTTAGTGGATTTATATGTGAAACTTGATCCAAATCCAAATAGGGAATTATATGTGAAGTTGACATGTGAATGCATCCATGCAAATGCTAGTATACATGTGCATAATGTGTGAGGGTGATGCGTGATGTTTATAAAATATGGAAAGAGAATGTGAATTAATTGTGAATAGCTATAGTAATATAACAGAAAATGGTAACCTTTATGTGTGAATAGGTGTAGCGAATACTTGAATATGTAGTGTGTGATTTAAATATTGTGTAAGTAATGTGATGTGTATAAGATGGAAATCATACATAAGACACGGAGTTAGTGTAATTAGCTTAAAGAGGCCAAAATGCTTACCATGCTTGTATATGTGTAAGTGATATGCAATTTTAGGTTGAATGATTTTTGTCTCATTGGATAAGTGTAGCAGAAACTAAATTGAATATTTGTCTAAGAAAAGAAGTAAAGGCAATGCCCTAGATGATTAAAGAATAATTAAGTGAGCCTATACTAGGGAGAGGAAATGTCTTTATACCACATGAAAAAATGCTAGAAGTTTAAAGGAAAGTAAGTAGTGATAAGTGTAATATGAAATAAAGAATATGATGATATATATGTATATATATCCAAATACCTTGATAAGTAAAGAGATGATTATGCGATGACTAGTACATGAATTATTAAATCTGGTGTATGCATTACTCAATATGAGATTACTATGTTGAGATATATTACATATGAAGAGAAGCAAATGAGGTATACGAGAAATGATATTTAAGGAGAATGTAGCATAAAGGTGCCTATATGTGACTATGATTCAAATTACATGTATGTACACTTAATGTTAAGGGATTAAATAAAAACTAGAAACTAAGGGCCATATTAGTTAGAAGACCACTAGATAAGTTTATCGATCAACTAGGGAGTTAGTAGCTGCTAGGGTTATTGGTCCATATGGGCCATTGCCTATCTGTATGACATAACAGGTGTAGCCATCGAGGGTTTGCTAGTGAGCCTTGCACACCTGGATATTGGGAGGTCTACATAAGCTGATCTCTGCTTACCCGCACTTTATGGATTTGAGAGGTACCATTATGCTAATCCTTGCAATCCACCTTAATATGACTAAGAATCAAGATTTAGGAGGCCCTTGGGGCTAATCCCTACTATCCTCACTGTTAAAAGGTCTACAAAAATTGATCCTTACCACTTCAATTTAGGAGTTTTTGATGAACTCAACCCTATTATTGGGTAGATATGGGTTGGTGCAATTATCAAGGTCTAAAATGTGGGCTACTACATAGCTTGGAGCATGTTATCTAGTATTTTAGAGCTAGTCTCTAGAATATAGGCCAAAGCAAGAAAAATAAGTTTAGTAAACCCACTATTTGAATTAAATAAATAGATGTCAAAATGGAATCGAGGTGTAAATGAATTGGGTGTTAACACAATTTCTAATATTCATAGGCTTTGTATAATAAGCATGTACCACAAATTATTACTAAAGAATAAGGAATCTAAGCAAAAATATTAAATAAAAATAAAACTCACCTAGTGTATGCATTAAACTAAATATAGACCATCTTACTAGGGCATATTAGCATAAAGAAAATATAAATAACAGTGTTCTTTAAAAAAATATGCTATAGGGATATTACAACTAAATGGAGATTATCATAGATAACACTGATGGTTAAAAGTGGGTAATAGTATTATTTACTAAATCATGTGAAAGATTACAACATGGGAATTAACAATAGTTGATGTGAACTTAAAAGATGTTAGTGTTACATATTTTTATTTATATATGTGTATATATGTGCTCATCTAGAGTAATAACATTATATGTTATGTTAATTTAACAATTTCATTCGAAAATGCTATTTGCATGTTAAACTAACCGTGAAGATATTAAACTGAGTAAAATTTAGGCTACGATGATAATGTTTATATACATGTATATTTCAATGAACACACCATTAAGCATATGCTTAGCATATCAATTCTTGTGATGCGTAGGTCTAGCTTCAGTTCAGTGGGTGCAGCCTCAAAATGTAGCAGGATAATTAAGGAGGTTCCTTTAAAGGGAATATAGTTCTTGGTGTTAAAGAAGTCAATCTATTAGTCAGGTACTCATATAAAGATCTTAGTACTGTAAAGTGTAAATTGTTATTAAGAGACTCATAGTTTATGTGTTAGTTGTCTTGTAAATGTATATTGTATGAGTTTGTAAAGCTTAAAATGTAAATCTAAATATGATATGGAATGGCCATGATGAATGCATGCTAATAATGAAAGTACAGTATATATTAGCATTGTCATCTTTGATTGATGATTCAATGATAGATCAAGAGCATCTAAAGATGTGTGTTGATATGAGCTAATATTAGAAGTGTTTTTACACAGGTTAAAAATTTTGGTTTTTCACTTGAGCTACCATTGTACTATCGAAATTTCTATAAATTAAGTACCGATCAAATAAAACTATCACATAACACAATTACAAATTGGATAGAAATAATATAAGAGAATAAATTAAACAATAGGCAATGATGAATCGTATAGCTAGAGTAGTAAGGATTAACAGAATTACGGGGAGCAGGATTAGAATTGGTAACCTTTAGGAGGTAGCATCCCTTATCTGATTCTAATAGGAATTAGGTAGGAGGTGTTACATTTGGTGGTATCCGAGCAGGTTTAGGTGTTCCTAGAACTATATGGTTGACACGAGTACCCAAAGGTTAGAGTGAGGTTAGATTCCTTAGAAGAGTTAACACTACTGCATGCTATAAAGTTACAGTTTATGAGTTATTGAGGGTTATAAAATAATACTATTAGTGGAAAAAATTGAGGCAGGAACTAAAGCACTAATAAAAATGATAAAACTATATATAAGTAATCATTTGAGAAGATCTGAGTATAGATCACCATAGCTACTTATTTCTTGTAGAAGGCTAAATCACTGTATAATGTCTCATACGCTAATAATCAGGTAGGTATCTATCTAAGCCCAGGCTATAGCAAGTGATTAATTATCATGAAAGGAGTAATAGACTAAAAAGAATTGTGCTTGATAGCATGAAGTATTTAGATATTTGTTATGAAAGACAACTGAGACCTTATATCAGTATATCAATAGATAGAAAAAGGGTGTATTGATATTGAAAGATTGAATTATGTACAGTGAACCTAACTTAGGAGAAGGAAGAAATGCATAGTTTAGAAATATTTAAGAATGATTATGAGGTACTAAAGATTAGTGCTATGTGAGGTATTAGAGGATAAAGGAAAACTGTTAAAAATAAACAGAAGAGAGATGAGAGAACAGAGAAAAGTGAGAAGTTAAAAGGGGGTAAATTATATCCATAGAAAGAAGTATTGAAAAGTAAAAGAATTAAGGCTCCCAAGTATTTGTCAATGTCCTTAGGAAGATGGGCTACCTTTGTTTTTTCCATTTGTTGATGCATAAGACATTATGGCTGGGTTATGCATTAGTTATCATGAAAATACATCTTAGCACTTTGCATATTTGCATCATTCCATATGCATCACAACTATCATCATGTATCCATAACCATAGCTTGATCACATACATATGAATAGCCTATATGCCAAGGGAATCGACAAAGTACAATAATGATAGGAAGTAACAAGTTAGTAGGATAACAATCTAGGGAAGTGATGTAAAAGATGTTATAAGTCTAGGTGAGATGGAAGCAATTATATAATGAAATAGATGAATGAAGGTTGCAATAACATGATTGGAAGTGAAAAGGATAGGCAATGAGAGATGAGGATGAAAGCAATATAGTCCAAAAAGATGAAAGAAATGAGTATGAAAGGGAAGATTGGCTCATGAAATGAGAAATGAAAGAAGTTATAAAGAAGTGGGAGATAATTAAGGTAAAGGATAAAGCAAACCCATACTTATTCTTTTAAGAGGGGATGTAGTTATTTTAATCAATCTTGGGAAAATGTTATACAAGTGAAACTAATGTATAAAATTAGATATAAAGAAAGGAATCTACATGATAAAGGTATACAACAGGTAATGTAAGCATGATTGGGATAAGGTATGTAAGAATATGGGTAATTCTAACCTATAGGAATTTCAAGGACAAAATTCTTTTAAGAGAGGAAGGTTTGTAATGCTCGAAAACCTTAGACATGTGAATAGTGCTCCTTGATAGGTGAATAATGCCCCTTAAAGCTTAGGGTGGAAACCTATGAGGTATGATTTGAATTTTCTTACTATTTAAAAGTGTATATTGAGGATAGGTTGAGGTTAAAATTTAGGCACGGAATATGGTCATTTAAGTGGTGAATAGAGAAAGTGAAGCAGAGGGTGAATGGTGATCACCTGAGGAAAAGTGAATAGTACTTTTCAGGTGTCGAAGTTGAGTTAAGTGAACAAAATGGTAGAAAATATTATAAAAAAATTTTGGGTGAAATTTGGAAGCAAGTGGAAGCCATTAAGGAGGTTAAAAAGGCAAGTGTAATTTGCACGACAATATGCTACGAATAGTATCATAGTTAAAGTTGAATGAAAAAATATTTTGAAATTGCTCAAAATAATTTGAAAATAGCACTTTCTGATTGCTAAAAATCCAAACTAAGCAAATGGTATGGGATTTAGAATTTTCTGAGGCTGGGAATCTATTTAACCAAACTAATTTAGAATTTATTAAATTAATTTAAATAGTTATCTTTTGAATTAAATTATGATTTTCATGGGATATTTATATTATGTATTTATCTAATTAATGACACTAGTTAGGAATTAAACGGATATATGGGGAATTGGGAGTTAATTTTTAAAGGGAGAAAAATGAGGAATTTTAGTGGCCTTTAGATGGGACACTTGTCCACCATCCAACCACCTTACACTAAATATAAAAGGGCGAATTCTAGCACATTAGAGTAGCCTCTCCTCCCCTTCTTTCCTGCTATGGCCAATGCCATTTGGGGCATTTCTCTCCCTCATTTTTCTTTGCTCCATACACTTAATTGAGATCAACTAAACCCATTAAAATGACCTCAACACCTCCCTAATCACTATCCTAACAAGAAAAATGAAAGAAATAGTTTAGATTTAGAGAACTCAAAAGAGGGTGAATAGTGCCACCTTGAGATAAAAGTGATTATTTTTATGATTTAGTATTTTTCCTAGATAGTTTTAGAAGTCAATTGAATACTTTTAAAGTTGGATTGAATTTTTAGAGCTCTATGTAATTTACTAATAATTGTTATGTGTATGTTTATGAGGAAATTATGAAGGCTTAGGGAAGTCATGTAAAGAGGCTAAAACAAGGCTAAGAAACCTCTAGGTAAGTGTGTTCATTGAAATATATATGTGATATTAATTTGATTAACTAAAGTGTAGATATTAGTATGTTTGTAATAGAATTAGTGAAAATATGTATGTAATTTTATGTTTATTGGTATTATTTGTTTAATTGAGTGATAGGTAAATATAGTGAATGGGGAATTAAATAATAAACAATGACTAAGGGGCAAAGGCCTTGGTGGCCAAATGGTATGTGTGTGTGAGTTATGAGGGTAAAGCTTGTGTAATGGTGTTAATTTCTTTAGAACATTATATGTGATATAGAAAATAATGAATTATTTGATTGGCATGAGTTGAGTGATTATTTAGGATGGGATCAGTATAGAATTTAAAAGGAAACATGCTAATTTAGGGGAAATCTCTTTAAAGAGAATATGATGATGATGAAGAGGTAAGTGGTGACAGGTGTAATATGAAATAAAGAATATGATGATGATGATGATTATGATACACACACACACACACATATTACTCAATACAAGATTACTATGCCGAGATATATTATGTAAGAAGAGAAGCAAATGAGGTATACGAGAAATGATATTTAAAGAGAATATGGCATAAAGATACCAATACATGACTATGATTAAAATTACAAGTATGCACACTTAATGATAAGGGATTAAATAAAAACCAAAAATTAAAGCCTATATTAGTTAGATGACCATTGGATAGGTTGACTAGTCAACTAGGGAATTAGTAGCTACTAGGGGTTTTGGTCCATACAGGCCATTGCCTAGTTGTATGACATGGTGAGTACAGTCACGAGGCTTTACTAATGAGCCTTGCACACCTAGGTTTTGGGAGGTCTATATAGGTTGATCCCTACTTACCTACACTTTATGGATTTGGGACGTCCCACAATGCTAATCCTTGTTATCCATTTGAGTATGATTGAGACTTGATATTTGGGAGGTCCCTCGGGGCTAATCCTTGCTATTGCCACTATTGAGAGGTCTAACAGGATTGATCCTTGCCCCTCTAATTTAGGAGGTTCTAGTAAACTGATCCTTGCTATTGGGTGAGATAGGTAGCTGTAGCTACCAAGGTCTAAAATATAGGCCATTGCACAGCTTGGAGCCTATTATCTGGTATTTTAGAGCTAATCTCTCATATATGGGCCAAAGTAAGAAAAATAAGTTTAGTAAACCCACCGTTTGAATTAATTAAAAAGATGTCAGGATGGAATCAAGGTGTAAATGAATTAGGCATTAACACAATTTCTAATATTCACAGGCTTTGTATAATAAGTATGTACGGCAAATTATTATTAAAGAATAAGGAATCTAAGCAAAAATATTAAATAAAAATAAAACTCAACTAGTGTATACATATATAGAGCATTTCACTAAGGTATATTAGGATAACAAAAATATAAATAAAAGTGGTCCTTAGAAAAATACATTATAGGGATATTACAATTAATAAAGACTATCATAAATAATACTAATGGTTAAAAGCTGGTAATGGTATTATTTACTAAAGCATGTAGATGACTATAACGTTAGAATTAACAGTAGTTAATATGAACTTATGAGATATTGGTGTTGCATATATGTATATATATGAGTGTGTGTGTGTGTGCACACACTTATCTAGGGGTAACAACATTATATGTTATGTTAATTTAATGTTAAACTGACCATAAAGATATTAAACTAAGTAAAATTTAGGCTACCATGATAATGCTTATATACATATATATTTTAATGAACACACAACTAAGTGTATGCTTAGCATATCAACTTTTTTGATGCATAAGTCTAGCTCTAGTTTAGTGGGTATAGCCTTAGAATGCAACAGGATAATCAAAGAGGTTCCTTCAAAGGGAATATAGCTCTTGGTGCTAAAGAAATCAGTCTAGTAGTTCGGTACTCATGTAAAAATCTTGGTACTATAAAGTATAAATTGTTATTAAAAGAGTCATAATTTATGTGTTAGTTGTCTTGTAAATGTATATTCAATGAGTTTGTGAAGCTTAAAATGTAAACCTAAATATAATATGGAATGGCCATGATGAATGCATGCTAATGATGAAAGTACAATATAGATTAGCATAGTGATCTTTGATTGATGATTTGATGATGGATTGGAGCATTTGGAGATGTGTGTTGATATGAGTTGATATTAGAAGTGTTTTTATACAGGTTAAAAATTTTAGTTTTTCACTTGGCCAATTGTTATGCTATTAAAATTTCTATAAAATGAGTACTGGTCAAATAAAATTATCATATAACCTAATTACAACTTAGATAGAAATAATATAAGAGAATAAATTAAATAATAGGCAATAATAAACCATATAGCCGAAGTAGTAAGGATTAATAGAATGATAGGGAGTAGGATTAGGACGGGTAACCTTCAAGAGGTAGCATCCTTTATCTATTTTTAATAGGAATCAGGTAGAAGGTGTTGCACATATAGCTAGAATGCTTATAGATCTATACATAAGTTTGTTTCTTATATCCTTCCAAAGTTGCAATCTATTTTATCACCTTTTCATATGGTTTGTAAATTATAAGTGTTATAGTATGTATATATATACGTATTTATACTACTATGGTATGCATAAATGTGGGCATGTGATGCAGTCATTGTAGTATGAGAAGATGAATTTATTATGGTGGTTAGTAAATGCTAGATGAGTGATGTAAAAAATGGAAGTTATTAAGAATGATTGTGTTTATAGAATTGTTTGTTTCATGTAGGTTGATTATTTTGTTACCATTATGATGGAAATGTTTTAAAGTGTAAAGATATTATTAAAAAAAGTTTTTTGTCTAGCTCACTTTTTGGTCTACACTTACATCCTCTGCATGTCTAATAAAAGTCGTAACACCTTTATATTAACTTCTTTAACAAAATAGGTATAGGGAGTTATAGTAATTGCTCAAATAATGCATAACCTTACAATTGCTTTGTGTACCCATTCAAATTAAGAACTGAATAAGTTTGCTTGAGAAATAAGTTCAAGGAAATACAATTTTTGCCCCTAGCACTTTTATATCATAAGAGATCATAAGAATTATACTAATGACCTGGTGAGCTCTTTAATGAAAGAATTAATGCTACTAAATGAATCAATACTTTTAAGACCACAAGTGCTACTTAATTATGTTTGATACTTAATGTATATATTCTGCTAAAATTTAGAATCCCAAAATTTGAGAAATATAAAGGGCTAACATGCCTATAAAGTCATTTTTCCATGTGTTTTAATTTGATGGCCTCATTTATCAAAGATGAGAAGCTTATGATCTATATTTTTCAAGAAAGTTTCAAAGGTCCAGCTTTGAAGTGGTATATATAGTTAGAAAGAACTGGCCAATATGTTACTTAAGCAATGCAAACATGACATTGCATTGACACCAAGTAGGGATGACCTTTGGATGATGGAGAAAAAGAGTACAAAATCCTTTAAAGTATATGCCAAAAGATCGAGAGAAAAAGAATCTTAAAGTAAATACCTCCTCTAACTAAAAAAGAAATGATATCAAGCTTCTTAGAGACATTGCAAGTACTATTTTACACTATGTAGGTAGCTAATACCACCACCAAAATTTTAAATTTTGTATTAGCTAGAGAAAAAAATTAAATATAGACTCAAATAAGGGAAGATCAAGCTAGATACTTGAAATACAAAAGAAGAAACTTCTATGGATAAGAAACATGTCTAAAGAGATGTGAAATAAACCTTTCATGTTACCAATATGCCCTCTCCCTAAACAAAGCATA
>CANXYI011162957.1:0-11104 GCA_948208565.1 Hura crepitans
TACACTAGGATTTGAAGGTCATATATTAGTGGTCAAGCATGAAGAGTGACATAGCTGATTATATAACTAGATGTCTCACTTGTCAGTAAGTGAAGACTAAACATCATGTTCCTTTTGGTTTGTTACATCCCATAGCAATTATAGAAAGGAAATGGGATTGAGTCACTATAGATTTTGTGATTGGACTACCGATGACCAAGAACAAGCATCATTATATTTAGGTAGTGGTCGATAGATTGATCAAATCAGCTCATTTTATTCTAGAAAAAAGTATTATTCCTTGGAGAAGTTAGCTGAGTTATATGTTGATTAGATAGTTAAGCTTTATGGAGTGCCTTCATTTATCATTTCAGATAGAAATCCCCATTTTACATCAACATTTTAGAGGAAGGTCCATAATGCTTTAGGGATTAGACATAGTTTTAGGATGGCTTTTCATACTTAAATAGATGGTCAATCAAAGAGAATCATTTAGATTCTTAAGGATATGCTTCGAGCATGTGCCATAGAGCTTAAGGGCAATTGGGATAACTATTTATCTTTGGCAAAATTTACTTATTAAAATAGTTACTAGGTAAGCCTTGGTATAGCTCTATATGAGGCACTGTAGGAGAGACGATACAGGACATCTTTATGCTGGAATGAGTTAAGTGAGCACAAACTTATGGGACCAAATTTGGTCAAAGATACTAAAGAAAAGGTAAATATTATTATAGATAGGCTAAAGCTTACTTTAAATAGACAAAAATCCTATGTGGATTTGAAGAGAAGAGATATTGAGTATGAAGTTGGTGATAAAGTTTTTCTCAAAGTATCTCCATGGAAAAAGGTGTTGAGGTTTGGTAAAAAAAGGAAGTTAAGTCCGAGGTTCATTAGACCATACGAGATTAAAGAACATATAGGTCCCTTAGCCTATAGACTGGCTTTACCTTTAGAGTTATAGCAAATTCATGATGTGTTTCATGTTTCGATGTTGAGAAGATATAGATCGAACCTTTCACATGTGTTGACAACTAAAGAACTGGAGATACAACCAGACTTGTCATATGAGGAAGAACCTTTTGGTATCCTAGCCAAAGAGGTTAAAGAATTGTGGAACAAGACTATGCCATTAGTGAAAGTGTTGTGACAACATCATAGCTTGGAAGAAGTGACATGGGAGAGTAAAGCTTAGATGTAGGAATAGTATCCACATATCTTTGAATTAGGTATGTCGAGGATGACATCTTTTCTCATAGGAGAAGAAATGTAACGACCCAAAAATCCCGACTCTCATGAATAGTACTTCTCGAGGTGAATAGTGCTTCCCAAAACTTGAATCGCACTAAATGTACTGATGGGTAGTATTAATTATGAAAGAATTTTAGGCAAAGTTTAAAGCCAATTCGAAGTCATTTGGATGATTAAAAATGCTAAATAATATTTTGTAGTAGTGTCATATGAATAATACTACAGGCAAAGTTGAATCATAAATAAAATAAAAAGTTATTCAAAATAATAAAAAAATGTTACAACTTGATACTCAAATATTTTGAAATAGTCTATAGGCTTTGGAATTAGAATTTTCTAAGATCGAGAAGTATTTTTACTGATTTTTCGGGACATAAAATACATTAATTTTTTGGGTTATTGTCATAGTTTAGGCTTGAGATTTTCAAAGCATTTAGGGCTTGGATTTATCTAATTTTAGGGATAGGAATGAGGGAAAATTGACACATCTATCGATTATAACAATTTTTTGAAAAAGAAGAACATAAATTTTTCGAAAACTATAAATAGGAGGGAAATGGAAATTTCTTCCATTTCCACCCCCACACACACATTTTCCCTCCTAATTTCCTCCCAAAACCGTGACCTTCACCTCTGCTCTCTCCCTTTTGATTTCTCCTCCACAGAGGCACCTACACAAAAAAATTTTACCTAAAACAATTAGCATCCCGACATAAGTTTGTGGACTCCAAAATTGTCATGAACAATAAGTTATTTTAGGAAAAAAACTGAGAAGAATTTTGAGGTGAATAGTAACCTTCTCTCTTTCAAGTTTTTCTTTTTCATAAATTTTATTTTTCATGGGTTCCTAGTGTGTTATAAAGGGTATATCTAGGCTTAAAATATTTTTTCGACATGCAAATTATTTTAAATTATTTATTAAAGTTCATACTCTTTTGAATTCGTGGGTGAGGCATCGACCTAAGCCGCTTGAGGTAAGGAAAAGGCTTAGGCTGGGTTCGGGCATTCCATGCAAGTCATTTTGTAAGTGTAATCACATTAATTAGATGAAAATGCCTATGAACTTATTACGTGCATTTTAACATAATTGGCATTTAATGATATAATGAGCATTTAATGGATAATTGGGCGTGTATGGTAGAAATGTATGATGAATGCATGTAATGTGATGGTTTAAAATGGATTATGCATGAATAATGTGTTCTTTTGCTAATATTAACTAAGGAACGCATTATGTGATCATAGGACCGTATAAAGTCATTTTGTGATATTAATGCCGTATAACTGTGTGTAACTGGTTGAAAGTATGCGGATATTATATTGAGCATCTAAACATGACATAGAGTTCTATATGCAAATGTATGTGTGTTTCAGAGGTCTCGAGTAAGTGGAGGCCAAAACTCATTAGTGTTAGCCTTATATGCATAATTACGAGTTCTATATGTAAAGGACTTAGATATCATGTTTTGTGCCATAATGTCTTTTTGGATGTACATTTATGATGAATAAAATGTGAGTCCATGTTTAGTGGTGGGCAAATGGCAATTTGCATGTTATATGGCTTAATGATGTGTATGTGGGCAAATAATGCATGTATGTCGCTATACACTGAAAATGCATATAAAATGACATGATAAGCAGAATGTGATAATTATGCACAACCATGATCCATTTGATGCTACTATGCATGTTAGTGAGGAAAATTATGATAAAGATGTGTATTTATTTTTTCAAATGAGTTTTCTAGCTTTTACACCTAGGCGATGTGCCTAATTGGTGTTTTAAGCCCGTATAAGCCTATTTTTGGAAATGTTGTGTTTTTGTTAACACATAATGATTAGCATGATTGTGTAAGCCTTACTGAGATGCAAAATGGCCATTGAGATACATGTATGCATGTAATGACAATAATTATGCTATGCATTAAAAATTGCTTAAAATGAAATAATCGACCAGTTTAATGATGACTATACAGTTAGACAACCTAGTATGGATAGGTTGACTAGTTGATGCATGTATGCGTATAATGATAATAATTATGTTATGCATTAAAAATGGCTTAAAATTAAATAATCCACTAGTTTAATGATGACTATACAGTTAGACAACCTAGTATGGATAGGTTGACTAATCAACTAGGATTAATAGCTGCAATGTTTATTCTTAGGTAGTAGGCCTCCGGGTCATGATGCATATTTTTGTGTCGACAGGCACCAAGCTTTCGAGCCTCTATTTAGCACTATATATGTACAAACCTTCAAGTTGATGCATTTTGTATCCATAGATATCAGTGCCTTTAGGTAACTTATTATCTGCTATCCAACCTTGGATAGTTATCTCTTTAGTATGGGCATAAATTAAACAAATAATTATAATAAAAAGGATAATTGTGGATATAGCATAAATTAGCATAAAATAATGTTAGGTGCATTTTAAATGATGCATTATTTGTGATATATATATTTTTGGTATAATTTTGGAATTAACCTATGTACATGATCTATAAGGAGTTTTATACTCATTATGTTGACAGGTTAAAGCATATGAGGTCTTAAAATCTTGAATATGCAAAAATGATGTGCAGGTATGGTAATGGAGATCAATGCATTATTTTTTTTTATGTTTGTTGCCATGTAATTAGAGCATATGTGAATTTATAACTAATATATGAAAATTTTATGTGCATAATTGATTTTTATTCATGATGAAAGTAATTATGTGGTGAGTATGGACCTTATGTGGTTTTTGAGTTTTTAAAGACAAGTATGCACCATATTGCATGAATAATGTTGTTATCTTAATGTGTGCATGTATATAGTTTAACATATCTCACTTAACACATATTTGTATAAACGTATGCTTAAAATTGCTATATCAAGTTAAAGTGATTTCACTACTAAGTGAAAGCTTAGTGTATTGCCTATTGCGATGTGTAGGTAATAGAGCAGCAAATTAGAGCCAAAGCTTCGCTCCACAGGAGACTTCTGAAGATAGCCCCTAAATGGGTATTTTTAATCATTTTGTAATAGCATAATGATGTAAATGGAAGAGAAGTAGTGTGCTCTTGTGATTCCAAAGGGATTTGGCATAATATATACTTTAGTTATTTTTGTAACTAAAGTTGTAATATTGTAAAAGCTTTATTTTTTTTACATGATTATGTAATAAATTGTGATATTGCTTATGAGAATGCTAATTGAGTTAAGCCAAAGGCTCTATGTTTTGTAATAAGTTTAGAGGGTCAAGAGGAGCTATATGAGATTGAGAAGTGTTGTATGCTTTTAAAGAAGTGTTTTTAACCAGGTAAAAATTGTGAAAGTGTCTCGGTATAGCTATTATACTGTCCAATTTTTGACATGATGACCCTAATATTTAGCTCGATATGCATGCCAAATGATTTTTAATATTTTTACAACTCCATAAGTTAATGAATTGTTTATTTAATAAACGTTTTAAATTAATCGGGTTTTATGGGTAGCAGAATCTAATATCGATATACGGTTATGGTCCTTGTTCGGGTTTAGTGTATAGACCGGGTAGAGGGTGCTACAACATAGGTTAATGAGTTTGAATCTATCAACACATATCACAGCTGAGTAACATTATTAGATTGGCACTCATGTATAAGATAAATAGTGGGCCCTAGATTATATGCTTATAGATGTTTAAAATTAATAATGGTAAGTTAAATAAGTTAGTGCAATGTCTTTCTTACATATTCGGCAATCAGATTGAGTGAGAGATAACGCTTATGGCATCTTATATCTGAACTGGTTATCGAGTGGGTATTAGGGTGTTATAGGCCCATATTCTAGACATTGACTACTACACAAGCCTAGTTTGATAGTAGGGATCAGTTCACATGAACCTACTAATAGACAGGGGTAATAGGGATCATTTCGTAGACCTCCTAATATCCTAATAATTAGTAGCAAGTCACTTTATGGATAGTAGAGATTAGTCTGTAGACCTCCCAATATCCAAATATTCAATATTAAGTAGCTCCAATGGATAGTAGGGATTAGTCCATAAACCTGCCATTATATAATATACCATCATCAAATATCTCTAACGGATAGTTAGGATCAATCTATAGACCTCTTAATATCAAACAAATCATCATCAAATATCTAACAGCTATTAATCTGTAGTTGATCAATAAACCTATCTAGTGGGCATCTAACTAATAGCCCATCTGTCATTATTTTCTGTCTATTTACTTACTAATCATCATTTTATAATATCTAGAGTTAAACAATACGTAGTTATAAATTTATTTCAATAGTCGAATTTTAACCCAGACAATTATAGGTCTATTTACTTAAAATTTAATGTAGATTAGACTAGACCCAATCCCTCTGGGATCACAAGAGCACACTAACTACCATCCCATTACATTTAAGTCACATCAGTATTACAAAAAGTATAAAAATACTCAGACAGTGGTTATCTTCATCTCTCTTGATATGTAAAAGCTTCGGCTCTAATCTGCTACCTTATTACCTATGCATCGCAAATAAGCAATACGATAAGCTTTCGTGTATTGGTGTAATCACTTTAACTTGTAAACAGGTTAGTTTTAGCATGCCTATATATACAACACAAGTCATTATCAATTTTAAAATCACAAACATTCAATTTTGGTGTCTTATTTGCAAACATGCACATTTCATGCAATAATCATACCTTTAAATATCATACGTGCCAAAAATCACAACCATCATGTAATAAGCATTTATTGGCTATAAGATAACATATATCATTTCATCATTGTAATAGCATGTAAGCTACCATACTATAATTATGTATTGCAAGGAAAAATGTCTTATTTATTTACTGGGTCAAAAAGACCTTATTTACTCATACACTCACATATGCACATCGAAATCATAATTATGCCATCTGTAGCCATAAGAAAGATAATAATCATATATAAACACCTTAAGATTGATTTTTGTGTCATTCGGCCTACTTATATCCTTATGTCACATATTAAAGCCATATAACATATAATTCCAAAGTATACTTTTTTAAGTCATTTTAATTGTTTAACGTATGCCCATATCAATAAGACAACTAACTAAGACCGGATAATTGAAGTACTAAGGCCTGAAGGCACTCGTACCCATAGGTATATATACTTAGGCTCGAAGGCTCTCACATCTATAGATGCATATCACTTAAGCTTGAAGGCTCTCACATCTGTAGGTGCATAACACTTAGGCCTAAAGGCTTTCATACCCTTAAGTATATAAATCTTAGGCTCAAAGGCTCTCATGCCTATCGTCATGTAATCTTAGGCCTAAAAGCTCCCATATCACCAGATGCATAATCAAACTTAGGCTCATAAGCTCTTGTGCCCCTCAACATGTAAATTAATGAACAGTAGGTCTCATACTTGAAGGTATGCTAGCCATTGCTACAATCCTAGTTGAGCAGTCAACCTATCTATACTAGATTGTCTAACTATATAGGCATCATTAAACATGTTTTTATGTGTCAAATTAACCAATTTCACTTTTTATATTACTATATTACTTAAAATCACCACTAGCCTCATTGCACCTTTGCATGGCCTAAACATGTACACTTGGCCAACTTAGGACTATCGATGTCTATTACTACTTGAAGGCTCTATTTCTTAGGTGTAATGGTAACAATATGCCATTTAAAAATAGAAAGTCACATTAAATAATTATTCCATGGCATTTTCAAATATTTACATTCTAATGGTCATACATTGCCTTATCATACATTTATAACACATATATATTCATTAAATGTCAAAAATCCATCTTGAACATATTGGCACATCGCATTCATGCACATATGATACTTTCTAATCGATAAGAACATCCACAGACACATTAGTGTGCTTATTGGTTCAAGTAGGCATAATGTCACACAATTAAGCATCAAGTCATTCCATGGCATTCTATTATACTTTACATCCATTATACATGTTTGAATCATACAATAACCATACACACGGATTTCTAGGCATACCGCACACAACATGGCATAATTGATTTTCAACCACATAATGCATTTAAATGCTCAACATTAACATTCTTGCAATTTCATCTCTCAAAACCACACTAAACCATCACATATCATGTTTGTATAATGTCATTCATCATAAATTCTAATTGTAGTATTTATTTCTTTTTTGGCATTTAATTCCATTTATTACTAATATGGACATAATGCATAAAATACATTAAAATGCAATTTTGTACAATTTAAGGTGATTACATATACAAAATATGGTCATACGAGACACCCAAAGTGGGCCTAGGCCTTCTCTTTGCCTTTGGTGGCTCAAGTTAATGTATCGCCTGTGAATACAAAATGGTACAAAAATAAAAAAAATTAATATAAAATAATATAAACATCAAAAAAATATTTTGAGCCTATATATATGCTCTACAACAATCAAGGAACCCGTGAAAAATAAAATTTTTGGAAAAGAAAGACTTGAGAGTTAGGAGGTTATTATTCACCTTAGGATTCTTCTCGATTTTTCTCACAATACTCTATCATTTTTTATGATTTTGGTATCCACGGACTCATCTCAGGACCTTCTTCGATTTGGGTATAGGCTTAGGAAGTGGGTTATGCCAAGCAAAAAGAAATCACAAAGGAGAAAGTGAGAGAGAAAGGGATGGAAATTTTGAGAAAGGAAGAGGTGGAGGTATGTTTTGGTCTATATGGGGAGAAAATAAGAATTTCCCCTTTTTATACTTTCCAAAAATAATTTTCCCTTCCTTCGAAAAATTATTATAACTAGTTGAAATGTCAATTTTCCCCCATTTCTATCTCCAAAATTCCATCAACCTAAGCCCTAAATCCTCCCAAAATCTTGAGCCTAAATTACGACAATTAACCCAAAAAATTAATACATTTTATTTCCCAAAAATTAGATAAAACTAGTTCTTGAACTCAAAAAATTCTGATTTCAAAGCCATTGGACTATTTGAAATATTTGAGTACCAGGTTGTAATATTTTCATATTATTTTGAGCAACTTTTTTATTTATTTTATAGTTTAGCTTTGCCTGTGGCACTATTCATAAGATACTGCTGTAAAATCTTAAATAGCATTTTAACCATTGGAACAACTTTGGATTGGTATGGCTCCTTATCCGATCCTATAATCTTGTGCTCACTCAACTTGCTCCAACATAAGAGAGTTCTACATCATCTCCCGTATAATGCCTCATAAGGAGTCATATCTAGACTCGCTTGGTAACTATTGTTGTAAGCGAATTCTACTAATGAAAAATATATGTCCTAACTGCCCTTAAGCTCCATGTCATATGCTTAAAGCATATCCTTAAGAATCTAAATAATCCTCTCTGACTAACCATCCATCTATGGATGAAAAGCTGTGCTAAAATTAAGCCTAGTCTATAAAGTATTCTAGAGTTTCCTTCAAAAGCTCGATGTAAAATAGGGATGTCTATCTAAAATGATGGAAGAAGGCACTCCATGAACCTTAACTATCTCCATGAACCTTAACTATCTCATTAATGTATAGTTCTACCAATCTCTCCATAGAGTAATACTTTCTCACTAAAACAAAATGAGAAAACTTGGTTAATTTGTCAATAACTACCGAAACATAATCACACTTGTTTCTGGTGATTGGTAGTCTAATCACAAAGTCCATAGTAATTCGATCCCATTTCCATTCTAGTATTGCTATAGCATAAAGCAAACCAGAAGGAACCTGATACTCAGCCTTCACCTACTGACAAGTGAAGTATCTAGTCATATAATCTGCTACATCTCTCTTTATGCCTGGTCACTAATAGGCCATCTTTAAATCTTGGTGCATCTTTATACTGCCTAAATGCAAAGCATACGGAGCATTGTGCACTTCTTATAGAATATGTTGCCTCAATTTCTCACTATCTGGAATACATAGTCGATCATGATAGTACAAATAATTGTCTTCCTTAATCACAAACTTAGTAGACTTCCCCTCTTAAATTATACTTATGATACTCTAAAGTCTATGATTATCTTTTTGTGAATCCTTCACCATCTGTATCTAGCTTAACTTAACTTGTAACTCAGCTAACAAATAACTGTCATCTTGTAGCTTCAAGCTAACATACATTGCCTTTAAAGCTAACATAAGCTTCCTACTTAAAGTATCCATAACTTTATTAGCTTTCCTAAGATGGTAATTAATATGGCAATCATAATCCTTGATTAACTATATCTATCTCCTTTGCCTGAATTTAATTCCTTCTACATTGATAAATATTTTAGACTCTTGTGGTTAGTAAAAACAAAGCACTTTTCTCTATATAAATAGTACCTCCATATCTTTAGAGCAAACATAATAGCTATAAGCTCTAAGTCAAGTGTTGGGTAGTTTCTCTCATGAAGTTTTAACTATCGAGAAATATAGGCAACAATCTTGCCATCCTACATGAGCACACATTCTAACCCATTTAGTGAGGCATCATTGTATAGAGTGAACTCTTTCCCTAACACTAACTAAACTAAAATTATAGCTTCAGTTAACTTACTCTTGAGCTTCTCAAATCTCTCTTGAGACTTGCTATCCCATTCAAATCTCACATCTTTCCTTAGAAGATGTGTCATAAGGGCTATAACCAAGGAAATCCCCTGGACAAACCTTTTGTAATAGCCAGCTAACCCCAAGAAACTCCTAATCTCAATCGTGTTCCTCAGTAGTTCCCATTCCATGACTGCTTGAATCTTACTAAGATAAACCCTTATACTTTCTACCGATGGTATATGCCATAAAAATGCTACTTCCTCTAGCCAAAACTCACACTCACTAAGCTTTGCATAGAGTTTTTCATCCCTTAAAATCTGTAAGGTTATCCATAAATGCTTCTTATGCTCTTCTCAATTCTTAGAATATATAAGAATGTCATTTATGAAGACCACTATAAATTGATCTAGAAATGGCTTGAAGATCTTATTCATGAGGTCTATGAATGCCACTGGTACATTAGTTAGCCCAAAATGCATCACTAAGAACTTATAGTTACCATATCTAGTCTTGAAAGCCATCTTGTGTTTGTTTGCCTCTTTTACTCTTAACTGATAATACCTAGATCTAAGATTAATCTTAGAGAAAACACCTGCCCCTCTAAGTTGATCAAAAAGATCATTGATCTATGTTAAAGGATATTTGTTCTTGATGGTGACTTCATTCAACTATCTATAATCAATGCAAAGTCTCAAAGAACCATCCTTCTTCTTGACAAATAGAACCAGTGCACCCCAAGGTGAAACACTCAGTTTGATGAAACCCTTATCTAAAAGTTATTGCAATTGTATCTTTAATTCTTTCAACTCTATAAGAGCCATTATATAGAGAGCTGTAGAAACTAGCGTGGTGCTTGGCATAACCTCAATCCCAAATTCTAACTCCTGTTCTGGTGGCAAACTAGGTAACTCACCTGGGAAAACATCCCCAAACTTAGCTACAATAGGAATTTGACTAGCTTACATTGTTCCTTTCAAGGTGTCAACCACATAAGCAGGATAGGCTTTACAACCCTTTTACATCATCCTTCTAGCCACAGTTGCTAATACTACATTATCTAAGTAATATGATCTTTCACCTAACACTCTCACTTGTGACCTATTACTAGCTTGCAATCCACTATGGCATGATACTTGGACAACTAGTTTATGGCTAAGATAAGATCAAACTCATTGAATGGCAATTCAATGAGATATATAAAGAAAACTTATCCTTGTACTGACAATGGATAGTCTCTATATACTTTGTCTACTATCACATGTTATCCCATAAGATTACTAGCCACCATGTCAAAGCCAAGGTCATCTGGTTCTAAACCCCGATCTACAACCTATGCAAT
>CANXYI011163121.1:0-18481 GCA_948208565.1 Hura crepitans
TAGCTCCTTTAAGATTCTGGTTGGCCTTTTTTGCAGTATTTTTTAAGGTCTCCAAAAAGTCTATAGCTCCATATTTCCTTATCTTCTCCACATAACTCTTCGATTGTACAGGCGGTGCTAGTGGTGTACAACCACTGGTGGTAGAGGAAATGCTGGTGCAGGGGCAACTGTATGCCTCAACAATGCCACTATTTGCTCCAGTAATTCTGGGGAAGCTTGTACCTCTGGTGTTGGTGGTGGTTGTGGCTAAGGTGATGGCTATTGTCGTGCTGTATCAATGACAACTGGGGTGGCTACACCCTCTTCTTGCCCCTTAATTGTGGTGGGCGTATAGCTGGCCACCTCTTCATCAACATGTCTTGAAGGTCTTTCACTCATCATACTCACTGTATTAGAAACACACATATGTCAACATCAGACAATGTAGCTTGACTCAAATGGACATCATGTATTTGACGCTTAGGACCGCCTAAACCTGCTCTGATACCACTAAATGTAACACCCCCTACCTATCTCTGCATGAAACAGATCGAAAGTGTCACTTCCCGCTAAGGACCCATCTTTGGATTTCCCTAGGGATCCTTCATTTAACTTTTAGTCTTCCTTAATTAACTCTGGCCTAGATACCCGTAACTTCACTTTAATTGATATATTCCCTAATTACAGACTATTCACATTAGTTTAATCATTCACCGGTCATTACAAGATGTTTTAAAATTTTTGGGCAGCATAATGGCTACTCAAGTAACGTTGCCCAAATTAACCTGTAAGAAAACACACTTCTAAAATTTTTCATCATCCTTCACCACACCTGGACCCTCTGGTCCTCCAGATCATCACAGACAACTTAGTTTGAGATCACAATCATAAACCATAGGGTCTCAAACCCATTAACAATTGATCATTCAGCCATACATTAAGTATCATATATACATATAATCTACAGATGTAAAAATATCATTTATCTATTCTTGATATTTACTCATTCCTAACCTAATCTAGTACATGAGTGCATATATATATACTGTCTAAAAAGAAAGAAAAATACCAAAAGTGACCAGAGAGCAGCTACACTATGGTGGTCTGATGCTGATCGTCTCTCTCTCTACAAACTGCACATCGAAACACCGACACGCTGAGTATATAACTCAGTGGTGGAATAGATTAAAAATAACATGTCTATTATGCATTTATACACATAAGCACAAGCATGGGCATACATAGACATTTTTCATTTATGTCGATCCTGTGACCTTACTCATTAATTAACCTAATTTACTATAGTGAGAAACTTAAGTTATTTATCTTCTTTATTTATTAGGCCTAATCAGACAGACGACGCTTTAAGACACTGCATAGCTGGACTATCCTGTGTAGTGGTCCACCTGTAAGGACCTAGGTAGCTGCACCTACCTCGCCCGATAGCAGGGATCAGTCCGTAGACCTCTCAATACCAGGCTAATAGATCTCCCAATATACACAACTCATAACACAAAAAAAAATCATTGATGGATAGCAAGTATCAGTTCCGAAGAACCTCCCAATACCCATATTCCAAGAAATATAATGGGTAGCAAGGATTAGTCTAAGAGGACCTCCCAATACCTGACCCATCTACCATACCATCTATCATATGGAAATGGGTCCCAGAGGAATCTACCGCCTAGCAGCTGCTATGCCCTTATTGACTGATCGACCTATCTAGTGGGTGAGACTAAGGTTCCCATAAAATTTCAAGTCAAAATTTCACTATTGACTTTTTGGCACTATTCACCCGCCAGAATAAAATATTAAAAAAAAAATATTAAATGACCTCAGAAAAATATAATTCTTTCACCATCATACTTAGTGGAATTTTTTAGGTTCAGGGTATGATGTTTTTGAGATCATCCGGGCACATTCCCGGGTCCCAAGGTTGTACCAGCCCAAAAAATTTTTATCTCCTAAAATGATAGTTTACAATTTCCTTTGAATTATTGGTTTAGCTAAAATTTTTATTTCATTCATTTTCCCTATTTTCAGGTTTGTCAAAGTTTCATGAGCAATCTGCCAGTCTTCGGACTTCAAATGACGACCCGCACCACAGGGAGCATCATTCGAATCCAAATGGCACAGTTTATAGAACTTCGACTACGGGCGTTACAGTTAATCAAATCCTAACATCCATATTACAATTATTAGGCTTAGATACACATGTTCACCTAAGCATTTAGGCATATATGTACCATTCAATAAACAATTCAGACATTTCAATTATATATAGACTTTATAGATAATGTGTATACACACACACACACACATGCACACTCATAAATTGTAGGCCTTCTTTACTCCTTCTCCTCGCTCTCGGTGTCCTTGTCATTAGAAGAAAGAACCAATTTCTCAGCAAACTTCAATACCTTTAGCTTTCTCCTGGCAACATTGAGCGAGGCCATCCTTCTAGCCAGCTCATTCTATAAAAAGAATAAAAGATCAACACATCTCATGTACACCATGCATATATTCTCACATGGTAAATGAATACAGGAAAAGACTCACTGTGAAAACATGAGTCTCATCAACCATTGCCCTCCTAAAGACCTCTACTACATGAGTAGTTCTCTCTACAAGAGCCTTCTTAACCTGTTAAAACCAAGAAAAGAAGTGTTAAACAAAATTAAGTCGACATAATATTAGGAAAAGTCAAAAAGGGACATTACTATTATGGTTTTCTCTAGCTCAAAAGAAATTAGCCAATTAACTTTAATGCAAAGATGAGCAGAGGATAACTCTCTATCCACACCATAATGTATGAAGCTCATCTCCAGTACATGGGTTAAGCTACCTATAACCTCATCAGGCAATGATGACTGACCAACAGATAGACTGGAGACTACACTCCTAACAGTGTGTAAGAGGAGGCAAAAATAAAGGACCTTGAGAACTATCCTTGCCCTCTTTCGATCTGAAGATGGTCTAGCTTTAGAAGTGGTAGTAGCAAGCTATAATACAACACATAGTAAGAAATTGGCTTTAAAAATAATGAATAGGAGATCAAGCCATTTATTTGAGAACTAGGTCCCAAAGTGTGAGGCACCAGAGGCAGCTAGTGGGTAGATGTCCAAGAGAGGTAACCCACCCCTTCACTCTCCACCAATATGCTTCTAAGTATACCTATAGTCATACCTTGTACAAACTCCCAGTAATCGATATACCTCTTGAACAACATCAAGTCAGAAGGACTCTAAGGAACATGACATGCACAGGCCCTATATGCCAACTTAATAACTTTCCTCCCAGATGACAGGAATAATCCTTAGGGGTGGTTAACAACATCCTATGAGAAGATAGCTCTTAAATAAAATGTAGAAAGTCTAGTGTCTTCTTAAGGGGGAAGACCTACCATGCCAAACCAATCTACAAAGGTAAGTATTAATTTTAATCAACTAAATTACTAATAGTGGATTTTCATATGTAGGGATACTTTAATCAGACCAAGCCTAAGAATTAAGGTATTATCGATGGTGCATTAGGGAAGATGCATTCTAAGGCCCCAAATATGGTCGAACCCACCTATCAATCACTTGGTATCGATGAGAAATATCCAACTTGCATTATTAAGGCAATTAATAAGCAAAGATATAAAGTCAAATTTGGAAAATACCATAGGAAGTGAAAAAGGGATCGAGATGGATTACTCACTAGAACACCAAATACAAAACCATGCATTAACCAATGTCTTTTCTTGGTATAAATAGTCATGTCCAAGCTTCTAAAAATTAAAACAAGCATGGAATAACATCTATTCCAAGAGCCAATACACTCAATCTGCTACATGACAGGAAGAAAGCTCCAACTCATATTGCCATTGGTGTTAACAAAAAATGTGGTACCTAATAAGTATGTGATGAAGTAGCGAACATACCGATCAACCTCAGGCTGACTGAATAAAGCTACATCTATCCAGCTCTTACACAAATTAGTATAGTGAATGCTCCTAAAATGGTTTTGAGGCACAAATCCTAACAACTCTATCACCTCCTATAGTTAATGTGAAGGGTAGTGATAGCAAGCAACAAAAGCAATGGCCCTCCTAGTGTAAGCTACTTTAGTGATAATCCTAGTGTAAGCTACTTTAGTGATAAAGGCCCAATCGAAAAGAGTTATCGCCAGCTCCCTAAATGATAGGTGGAAGGTGTGTGTGGTATCTATCCACCTATCTAAAAAGTCTCAAAGAGCCTATAAGTCCTAACAAAAGTCTTCTTACACTAAGTGATCCACAAATGTTTAGAACCCTATCAAACTCATCTAATCTTTAATTGGAATAGGCATCACCGAGTACCATTATTATGGTCCAAATAGGGTACCCTCACACTTGAGGCATGTCTGCATAGGAAGAAAACACATGTAAGTAGATAATAAACATCAAGGCATAAAGAAGGTCCTCATAGACTTAAACACAAGAAAAGCAGCCACACGAACCAAGTACATAAGAGATTCAACTTCATGTCCATACAGACTTACAATAGGCAGAATGTAAAAGGAGTCCACATAGACTAAAATTAATTGAGATCCATATAAACCCAGAACAAAAGATGTCCGCATAGACCATCATTCTACCACATGCAGTATTACTCAATAAACTATTCTAACATTTATAGAAATTTGGCTAGGTCTACATAGACTTGTCAAACCAATAACAAATATAGTAGGAAGAAGACAATGGAAAACATAGTTAAACCCATAATGACACACAAAAATAGAAATAAAACTTACCTAGGAGCACACTTTAGAGTATGCTTCGTGAACTAAATTGGCTAGAATTAGAGTCGAGTGGCCAAAGTGAACTATGTTCACTAAAGTAGCATTTCATGGATAGTCAACTAACATAAAGGGCATAAAACCCTCTAAAATGGGCATAAAAATGTCCTTCAATAGAGAAGGAGATGGAGGAGAAGAAGTGGCAACCGATGGAAGCAAAAATGCTATCAGATTCTCATCATTTGCTATAGCATCACCAGAGAAAGAAGAAGAAAAGTCCAAGGGGTGTGAAAAGGCCATTTGGGGTTCCATTTTGGAAGGAAAGTAGAATAAGGAGAAATAGGAAAATAAAGAAGAAAGGAAGAAAATCGACAATTTTCTATCTATTGTGATATGTACACATAGACTTATCTTATATTTATCTACATTGACTTACACCTTGGCCCACTTCCCACTTATTCTGAAGTTTGCATAGATTAGCCTTATAATATTTTCCATATGGACTTATTTTCCATGTTACTTAGTCTACACAGATTCAATTCACGGGCTTGTTTTCTCATAGTCCATATAGTCTTTATCACTGCATTCACTATAAACACCCTTTCTATTCACTCAATAGACATACATCAATTAGTTTTATCAATAAGCATTGATATGTTCTTTTTCATAAAGGCACATATGCACTGCACACAACACTTTTGACCACTTCATGATTCATAAATAGATGTGCATCCCCCATTCTTGTATGGAGCCCTAACATTATTCAAATAGGTGTGTGCACACCTATCAATTTATATCTTAGCCATATGCATGTGATCTCTACAAATCACTTATCATGAATACCATACACACACACATCCGACACCTTACATTCATTACCACCACACACAAACATGATTAATGACCCAAAGATACAAATAATTAAGCACTCATAAGTCAAGCACACATTTGCACTAGCATGCGAATCATTTTAAAGGCACATAAATACACAATTTTTCTATAATCAAAGTCTTATCCATAACTGATGAAAGCAAGGTACATATCACAAAAACCTGCCATGTTAAAGTGATACTAACTCCTATTGCATTTTCTTTTATAGGATTCAACACCACATCTAATCCATTTTTCTCTAATTCAGTGCTATCTTTAATCCAATTTTCTTGGATTTAACTCTATACCCAATCCAATTTTCTTACATTTAGCTCTATGCCTAATCTAATTTTCTCAAATTTAGCTCTATGCCCAATCCATTCTTTTAGGATTCAACCTAACAAGAAAATCCATAACTCTTTAGGTTTCATCTTAACAAGCAATCCATAGCTCTCTTAGATTTGGCTCTATACCTTGTCTAATCTTTAGGATTCAACTTAATAAGCAAATCCAACCCTTCAGGATTTTGCCAAATAAGTCAACCTAACCCTTTAAGATTCAGCCTAGCAAGCAACCCAACTTTTAACCTGATCAAACCTCATCGATCAAACAACCTTAGGCATGATTAAAATTTCTTCCACTTAATCAAACCTTATCATTCAAACAACCTTAGGCACGATGAAAATTTCATCCACTCGATCAAACTTGATCGATCAAAAAACCTTAGGTAAGATCAAAATTTCTTCCACCCAATTAAACCTCATTAGTCAAATAACCTTAGGCATGATCAAATTTTTTTCCACCTAATTAAACCTTGTTGATTAAACAACCTTAGGCATAACCAAAATTTCTTCCACCTGGTTAAACCTCATCGATCAAACAACCTTAGGCATGATCAAAATATCAATACCAAGCCGTGAAGGCTTACAATAAGAGATAGTAAGCCTAAGCATAAAGAGGGAAAACTTTAAAGTAAAGACATGTTCATATATAATTGGATTTTCACTTCACACGAGGATAAACAGGCACCCGTATTTGATGTAGTTTATCTTCACAATATCAATTCTTTTTGAAGTAAAGATACAATTAATGTCTAGAGAGTTTTTATTATAGCTTAATGCCAGGTAAGTATACCTTTAAGTAAGTATCTCTAACATAGGTACTTTGATGTGCATTTTTTAATTTTTTGCATTTCCACAACACACACCAAAGTGGGGGGCAACTATAGATGCCTTACATTTTTTGGCCTATGATGATAACTAGAGATAGGCTCTAAACCAATAATACAAACACTTGGAAACTTAGTCTGCATGGACTAGTATGGTATTAGTCCATCTAGACATAATGCCACTAAGTCCTTACCAACCCACATAGACTCTTTCTAGCCTAAGGCCTATGGTTTGCCTAGATAAATCCAAGTTCATATCTATATGGACTAACTTAAACATGGCCTAAAGCCCATGGACTAGTAAAAAAATCCATGACCTAGGTTAGTATGGACTAAGTAGGCTAAGTCTGTATGGACTTGCTGATGAAAACCTTTCAAAAGTGCAAACTTCCTATTTAGATGATGTTTCATAGTCCTAAAAGGAGTTAAACTCCTTCTAGATAGGTAAGCCTTCCCATAAACCTATAAATACTACTTTTGGTTATGAGGAGGGAGGTAATTAGAAGAGCCAAAACACTATTGTTTGAGAGTCTTGGTGAGGGCTCTAATGTAAGATTCACACTACTAAACCTTTAGCCTATACTTAAATTGTCTTTCCAACCACACTTAAATTCACACTACTAGACCTTTAGCTGACCTTAGAATAAACAATGATGTTGTCAATGAACACTACCACAAAATGTTCTAAGAATGGTCTAAAGATCCTATTTATAAGATCTAAAAATGTTGCTAGGGCATTGGTAAGCCCAAATCGCATTACCAAAAACTTTTAATCACCATATATTATTCTAAATGCTATCTTCTGTACATCTACTTCTTTGACTCTTAATTGATAGTAGCCAAATCTGATATCAATCTTGGAGAAGACACCTGCTCATCTCTATTGATCAAATAAGTCATTTATTTGAGAACATATATTTTGTAACTCCTCTTACACCGATCCATTTTGATCCTAGTAAGAAATGCCAATTCCCAACATGTCACCCATCTTAATACTATTGTCACTCGTCACTCATTTAACTCAATAAGAAATGCTATTATATTTAATAATCAACTAATATATTATTCAGTTCTAGACTCAATTGGACTTAATACAACAAAGGCTTATGTCCATTTATTTATGTCTAAGAATATATATATATATGATGGCCTTGTTATATTGTCATACATGTAAAATCCTAAAAATAACAATCATTAAACATTTAGCAAGAAAATAATGCCTATGTTGACTCATCTTACTGGTGGCTTTTGTAAGCTATTTCAGCTAATGTTAGGACTTGATCCACTGCTTTGCTTGCCTTAACTGATAACCTATGCATTAGTAAAGAAGCTAACGCACTGAGCATAATTACTCAATAGTGTGTTCTAATACTTTTGAAATTAAATTTTTGAATTTCAGTAAATAATAGCCATTAGTATTAACTTACTCTAACCATGTCTTTTACTCCCCTATATATTTTTAAATCTTTTACCTATAGCACTCCCATATTTATTATGTTCATAATTTTGCTTTCTCACCCTAATTTATCTTTATACTAAGTAGTGGTCAAGTGTTATTATCTCTTTTGCTCATTCCCAACTATGTGTTTGGTGATAATTTGACATATTTTCATTGTGTCTTACTTTATAGTATTCTTTAAGAATATGCATACATCTTTTCTTAATACATTCTCATAGTCTTTATTTATTACTCTTGTTTCACTATTTTTGACTGATCATTTTATCTTTAACTAACTTATACGTATCTTTAATCAATTAAGTTCATCTATAGATATATTTCTCAATAAACTAATGCTAAATGTTCTATCTTGGTATATACTGAGTGGTATTTATGTATCAATAATTTTTTGTTACTATCTAATTAGTCCACTTTATCTATTATTTCAATTCAGCTCTTACCTTACTTTATTTCCTTTCTTTTTCATTTACTTCTCATTTCCCAAATTCAAATATTTTGATATCTTTAATGGCATATTAGTCATTTTCATCTAGTTATTCTTAATTCAGCCCATATTTGGTAGACATACTCTTAACATTGGATATCATGATCCAACTTATACAATGGTCCATATTTTGTACCTCAGTGTCTGTACATATCATCTATCTGATAGTAAGGATCAGTTCATGAGAACCTCTAAATATCGGAGTGGTAGATGATAGGGATCAGCCTTGATAAATCTCCTAACATCTATAGGGATAGCAAGGATTAGCCTCATGGGACTTGCCAATATCCCAATCAGCGTTGTCTTAAGTGAAAAGTAAGGATCTGCCCAGTGAGACCTCCTAATATCCACAAGTAAAGTGGGTAATAGGGATCAGCCTATATGGACCTCCCAATAATCGAGTGTGTAAGGTTCACTAACAGAACTTCGACAGCTACATCTACCATATCATACAAATAGGCAATTGCCTATATCAAATAAGGCCCCTAGTAGCTGCTAACTTTCTAGTTAACCAATTAACCAATCCAGTAGGTTGTCCAATTAATATAGGGAAGTATCTATCTCATTTTCATTACTTTCCAAGAATTTCCATTACATTTAATTTAATCCTAACATATTATTTCATCATCATAAAATTTCATATCTTATCTTTATACTCATTGTATAATCTTTCATGTTCATCATAAGTATCCCTTTTACATAAATTTCTTGTCATATTCTTATTATTCGTAATGTCCCTTGTCATTATAACTCATCATTCATCTTTCATGAGTAGGAGTATCCTTCAATTAACCTTTATTTATTTTCTTTCATAGGATTAATGTTATTTATCGAATATTCAACATTTCAATATAAACTCTTAATATATCGTTAATGTACTTAATTCCTTAATTACTTATTTTTATAAAAATTCCTTTTATCATTTATTCTTAAACAAATATCTATTTTTTAGTCTTTAATTATCTATAATAAAATCAATATGCCTATGTTTTCTTATCATTAATTAAGAAATAGAATTTATAATAATTATATATGTATATATACTTTATCTTATTAAACCATTTATCCTCTCTCTCTTAAAATTTATTTTCTTCAATTTCATTTTAAAAGATCGCTCATCTATCTTTTTTTGGATTCAAATTTAAATTACTTTTTATTTTGGTCATTGTATTTATTTCTCTTTCTTAGGCATTAGGAATATTTTCTATTATTCTCATTTTAATTAGTTATACTCACCTCATTTAAAATAATTGACATAAGTTAATTATGTCATATAATTAATTTTGTAAGTTCTCATCATCTCTATTTGATTGAGTACAAATCAATTGATTTATAATAATGCTTAAGCATATATTATAAATTTATTATAATTTGACTAAATTATATTTAAATCCTATATGTCACCACACTTCATAATTTCACTTATCTCTTAATTAAAGTTATAATTCTTTAATTATACATGTATGATGGTTTCAATTCTATTTCTATTTAATTAACTCCTTCAATTCCTCATTCTTTCATCTCCTTATATTGTAAATTCTTCCTTACATTTTTGCATAATCAATTAGTCACTTTTAATTATTTATATACCTATTATTCACATAAACTTATTTATTTTATTATAATTAATTTTTTCTCTTTTTAATTTTGGTTTATATAAGTTTACCATGTTAGCTTAAATATATTTATCTACATTTCAAATGCTCACATATCTAAGTCATAGATATTTATTTCAATTATTTTTCTTTGTCCACCATTATAATTTTGTTACATTTAATTAACTATAAAATAACTAATTTTACTTAATATCAATTTTAGCCATATTTACTCTCTTATCTTTATTATCCTATTTCAATATTTTATCCACTCCAACATAATTTCCTCAAGTCCCAATTATGCTTCCAAACTCTAAATCTTACTATATTTAATTTTTCTAACCAATCCAACAATATTCATTATGCACAAAATTCCTTAAAATTGCATAGTTAATGCAAATTCATGCCAATTAAATTCCTCTTCTCTTTTTCCTTATTTTCCATACTTTTAAACATCCTAAGATGAATCTCATAATATTTCCATCCATACACTTCATTCATCCAAACTATATTATTTCACTACATTTCATGTATATATCATAAATGCATGTAAACCATTATTTAAAATACACATACCTTATGTGCTTAAATTCATCAATCCACCATTTCCTCTTGCTTAACTTTATTTCATTATTATCTTTCCTCAATTTCCATCAACTCTATAAATGAATTTCCTCATGAAAAATCCATTAAAAGTAGCATTAATCACATAATTTCATTATATACTTATAAACTATCACATAATTACCTTTATTAAATCACTTAATCTACTTAGGTTAAGAACCACTTAACACCATGAAAATGATCCTAAACATCTCCTTTCTTCCTTTAATTCTTTTCTCCTTCCATGGATTCTTGGGTAGCTAGCATAGTAAGGTTGATATAATAATCCTTTAATTGCAATATTTAATGATTATTTAGTGCTATTTGATGAAAAAAAATGGAGAAAGGAGTTCATGATGGACATTTTAGCCATGAGAGGTTTTAGGGGAATTTTGGCTACAACAAAATGAATAAAATATTATTATTTGGGTATTTATACATGAGATGGATGGCTAGGATTAAAAGTAGCATTTTACACTTGGATGGCTAGGATTTTTCCATATGTAATTGGTTTAAAAATATCATTTAAACCTTTACAACTCATCTCCCCACTTAATTCCATTTAGAGGGCCAAGATTAATCATATTACTATTTAATACAATTACCAAAAATGCTCCCTACATAATTATTTGTCCTTTTCTTCACATATGTAGACATTTAATGTGAATTTATTTCATTAATTTTTTCTTTTACTTTTTATCTTTAGAAAAATTCCAACACTATGATTTTTTGATTCCTCATAATTTTTAACCATCAGGATGTGACACTCTCGAAATTTTTTGAGAACATTTCTAAATCTTTTTCATTCAACTCTAAGTAATGTACAATCTACCATGAATTGTAAATTCATATTTTATTTTTGACTTTTAACCTCTTATATGACCTTAAATGCTTCCCAAATTTCACCATAATGCATCTTATAGTAAATACAAGTTTTTTGGCCTGAGGACACTATTCATGCTTAGGTGGCACTATTCACCGGGGCCTACTCCTAAACCTTATTTTCATGCATTTTCTCATCATTATTAGGCCACATGTCACTTCCTCATTACTCCTATATGTCTCCTTCCTCCTGTTAACCATGAGTAGTGAATTTCCCATTTTGCCCCTATACTTTTCATGAAATTACCATTTTACCCTTCAATCATTTTTTGCTTCGTAATTCATGCCAATCGACTCTACATGGTTAGTAAATCTATTTTATTCAAAACTTTTTCTTTTAATTCCATTCTAAACCTCATGGAAAATTAGACCAAAAGTCAAGGTGTGACATATTTAATCTTAATAATAACCTTATTGAGCTATCAATAACCCATACATAATCTCAAAGATCCATTCTTCTTCTTGACAAACAAGATTAGTGCTCCCTAAGGTGAAACACTCAGTCTAATAAAGCCCTTATCTAGTAACTCTTACAATTTCACTTTTAACTCCCTTAGCTCTATAAAAGCCATTTGATAAAGAGTTATAAATGTTGGTGTTGTGCTAGGCAACACCTCAATCCCAAACTCCAACTCTCGTTCTATCCATAACTCGGGTAGCTTGACTAGGAACACATCCTCAAACTCTAATACTATTGATTTCTAGCTGATCTGTAGCTTTATCTTGATAATATCAATTACATGAGCCAAATAAGCTTGACAGCCTTTCCTTATCATTCTCCTCACCATTATTGCTAATGCATATTGGAAATGTAGTACAATCTTTCCCCAACCACTCTAACTTCTAACCCATCACTAGCTATAAGTGTAATATGCTTCTCTTTGTAATTAACAACTACATAATGCTTAGACAACTGGTTTAGGGCCAAAATTAGGTTGAACGCATTGAAAGGTAAACTCAAATCCTTGTACCATCAAAGGACAATCCTTATAAACTTTGTTGACTAGCACATATTGCCCAATCAAATTACTGACTCTAACATAAACATCAATCATCTTAAACCCTAGCCCCTTATCTTATGCCTATGCAGTGTAGATGTAAGAGTGTGTGGAACCTAGATCAATTAAAGCTAAAGCAAGCAAATCAAAGAGTTGAAATGTACCTATTTTCACTTCTGACGTGTCAACTTCATCTTTTGCCCTAATTATATAGAGACAAATGGGTACTTTACCTTCTACCTTGTCCTTCTAACTATCGCCAGCTCTATCTCCTATATCCTTTTGCTCTCTCATATGAGATAAACTTATAGGCTTGATAGGATAATCCCAAACCAAGTGACCATTTGAGCCATAATCCCAGTATATACCCAAAATCATAGTGTAGCACTTACCCTAATATCTCCTACCATAATGTTCACATTATTACACTGATGGAAATTTAGCTATAGATCTAGGAGTCCCTTACATTTATGTCTACTATCTAAATTGTGCTCTCGAGCCCTGATATAACTTCTTAGTCTAATCTTACCTCTAACACTGCTAAGGTCTAGTCTAATCACTCTTAGGTCTTTTATCTACTGCATGTGTAAAACTACCTTGTCCTTAACCAAAGGTCCTCTTTTTCTTATAACTATCTCTCTTCTCTCACAACTTTTAAACCATCACCACATAATGGCATGCAGTAAGCAAAGCTTCTTACAAATCCTTTATCCTCATAGGGCGGATCTACTAGATAATATCTAAATTTAGTCCCATCTCAAAACTTCTTACACATATCTTCCTCAGTTGCCACTATTGCCTTAGCACATCTACTAAGTCTTATAAACTTTTTCTCATACTCAGATATGGATCCCTGTCTTTACCTATAATCCATGAATTCTTGCCTCTTCTCATTGAGATAATGCTTAGTGATGTATTTCTTCTTAAATTTCTTAAGAAAGAAATCCCAAGTCAAATATGCTATAGTTAAATTCTCTGTTATGGTTTCTTACCAAAATAAAGCCTAATCAGCTAATAATATTATGGCATAAGCTATATACTCCTCATGGGTATAACCCAACTGCTATGTAATCCTTATGGTCTAAGCTAACCAATACTCTACTCTACTAAACCTGTCCTTTAACTCTCCCTTAAAGAACTGAGCTCCATTCTTTAACAACCTCTTTAGATAGGTTTTATGAAAAACTCTCAATTCTTGCTATACTAGTGGCGGTGGTGTAGGATGTGCTATAGCAATAATAGCAGTAGTAGCCGCTGTAGTTGCCTGCCTAACTAAATCTAACTTCTCTACTAACCATGTAGGTTGACCCTGAGATCCCTATGCTATATGACTAGTATCACTCCTTATAATAGACCTAGCCCTACCAATCTCTAGTCCAACAATAGTTACAGTATGGCTCTTAACCTCTTCCTTATTATTCAGTATAAGTTGACTCATTTTAGATCTATAGGTAAGGTAAATGGATTGCAAGCCTTAAGAAGTATAATTACATGATGTATACTTTCAACTTCTAAGCACATTTATATAACCTATATATGTATCAAGGAACTCCTAAAATGGATGCTCCAATACCACCAAATATGACCCCTCTTACTCGATCTAATAGTTGGACCCGAATAAGGGATGCGTATATAACTGGTATCTAATCTCATGATCATGCTTTAATAAAAGCAATCTTATGTTTAAAAACATGTATTACATGTAATACCTATCAAAAAATCAAAAAATCAAAAATGTTTTCATAAGTTTACCATTTATACCTCATGTAAAGAATTTTAACATCATAATGGTTATCCGTGCACAAACCCAAAATAAAAACTTATCAAATAAAGCACTTCTATAATAACTCAGCTTAAACAACATCATCCGAGTCCCTTTGATCCCCCTAAATCAAACTCATCAGCCATCAATATCACAATATGATCACAATTTTGTAAAACTTTGTATACATCGAATCAATTCTCAAAAACTTGTTAAAACTATTTATACAGACGTATTTACAAGCATATGTAAAATACAGGCTAAGCCTATCCCTTGCTATATAAGAGTGCTTCTATACACATATATCCTGTAACAATACAAAAACAACTTTGTACCACAAATTGTCTTTTTCCAAAATGGCTTCTATTTTGAGGCTATGTATAATCTTGCTTGCCTTAACCTACACATTAGATAAAAACAATATGCTAAGCAATTACTTAATGGTGTATTTGAATTAACTTATGTTTACATACAAGCATATCAAATATATATCCATATATATAAAACCTATAAATGTAGCTAACATATGAGTGCATGTTTCTTATGCTTATATTCATTTTCCATATGTGTTGTGCACAGAAGGTACATTAAATATACAAATCATAATGGGTAGTTTATTCCATTTATTTTCACAATCAAGCTAGTGTAATACTAACTGTACCTCCACCTATATTTTTATATTCGAATCTCTATTATATCATTATGTTGAAATTAATGTTATCTCATTTCATTCTTATACCTAAAAGACAACAAATCAATACTGGATATCAAGATCTTGATTACAACAATCATATAAATATTATGCACTGACCCATATTTTGGACCTTATAATGGTTTCACCCGCTTGAGTGCTCAAAAGCCAAATGTAAGTGTCTGCAAGCCAAATAATTGTGTAGTGGCTTGCATGTTGGACACTACGATGACTGTACCTACCTTTTTACCCAAAGGTAAAATGTAATTGCTCACAAGCCCAATAGTTATGTAGTGACCTTATAAACCATATGATGGCTGCACTGATCTGATATAAGCACCAAGGTACCCTAATAGTTGTTATCTATCCCTAGTCAATTAGTCAACCTATCTAATCTAGGTTGTCTAATTGTATGGGACACTATCTTATGTTACCATGTTCTCATGTATTTGACCATTTACATTGCCACATTTTGACTATGATACTCATTTATCATCATGTTACACCAAAGTAAATAACTAACCTTTAGTTCAACTCAAATTTTGTGACACTTGAGCACTCAGCAAACCAATCATACTTGATGCCAACCAATTTTATATCGAACTCATTTTCATCATACAATTGCTCATACTTTACTGCCATTTTAAGCATATACATTGTTACTCATTATTATATGATAATGAACTATGACACCCTCTACTGGATTCCTAAAGAACCTGATAAGTGATGCACTTCCCAACAAGTCACCCATCTTAGGATTGCTTTAGGGAAAAACTCCTTAACACTTATAGACTATTTCAAAACATTATCAAATATGATTTAGATATCCCATTTAATCCTTATACACATACATACATGGTTTTGTAGACATAGACAGAGCCTTTATAGACACTTTAAAATTGATAGATAAATTGGGCAGGGTAATAGCAACCTAGGTGATATACCCAAAATTTTTCAAAACCTGTAAAAACACTTCTATATACAACACTCATAATCTCCACCTAGACCCTCTGGTCCCCTAATCAGTCTTTAGCACATCTCATATATATGTCAAAATCAAACACATAAGCCTCAGGCCCATAGATATAAAAGCTACAACTAGCCCAAAATAATCAAAACACCTATTTATTTATAACTAATTTGTTTAATTTTACAAACTTTAGTAGCCCTAAGCACGTTAGACACATAACCTATAGTTTATATATGAGTACTTACTATATACATCAATATATAAGAACATCTAGGTCTTTACTATCTCTATTGCTACACTGCATGCACTATAAGGCTAGATAGCTACCTTTGCTTACCTATGCACCAAATACTAGTATGCTAAGTATAGAATTATTGGCGAATTTAATAAATTAAATCATGTCTTATGCAAGCACATAGATGCTTAATAAAGGATTTAAGTATATAGGTCCCATTTTAAAATAAAAGCAATAATATTTCAATTACATATATTCCATCAATTGGGTACCTACAGTTATACCAGCACATGCAAGCATAAAATAATAGTCTAAGTGTAGTGTGTGAGAAATATGCTAGATGATCAATATCATTCAGATGATATGTCATGTGTTCTTCAAATTTACCAAAATGCCATTATGATAATTATATTCAATTTATTTTTATAATTTATTCAATCACTCCATTATTTCCTAGAGAATTATTCAATTTATTAAATAGGCCCTACTAGGTAGACTACACTTACAAAGAACAGAACAAAAGGGAACTAAAAGGTGTGCAGTGGCCCACATTTTAGACCTTGACTACTACACCAGCCTATAGCCTATAGGGATCAGTCCAAAAGAACCTCTCAAGGGGTAAAATGTTTAGTAGCTTATGCATAGGAATTAGTCTATAGACCACCTAAGACACTGATCATATTAAATAATTCCATCTTGGTCTGCCCAGCAGACTAGTGTAGTGGCCTCTCTAGGGACCTTTGCCACTGCACCAACATAGTCTGATATCCAATAAAGGAAAAGAGATGTTTACCATGTAAACTAGTGTAATGGCTTAAATATGCACTGTGGTCATTTCACCGACCTATTTTGATAATCAGATAGTCTAGCAGCTACTAATCCCTAAGTTGACCGATCAACCCCGTCTAGTGGGTGTCTAACTAATAGGCCATCTATCTTTATTTTAAACCCTTTTATTTATTGATTAGCATTTTATAACATTTAAAAATGTTTAATAGTTAGTTATGAATTTATTTCAAGAGTCAAATTTTGACCCGGACAGTTATGGGTCCATTTTGGTCCTACTAGATACTTATAGGTATGATTTTCTAAGCCCAATTTAATATAATTCCATAGGCATCATTATGTCTATTTTATTCCATTAATTGAGGCTATATTACATGCAATTTATGAGTCAATTCTAAGCTATGTTTAGTCTAGTCCTTTTATAGGGTAGTTATATGTCAATTTTATTATTTACGTACACATTTACAAGCCTAAAACTTGCCTTGTTTTTGGCATTTTTCCCATGCCATTCTGAATTAATATTTCATATGATTATAGGCTTAAAGCTAAGTCTATTTCTAACTTCCAAATGACCTTTAAGGTAACTTTAATTTCCATTCAAAATAAAAGTACAAAAGGCCTCAAACTTTCAGCTCAAATCCAAGCCATCTTTAATTCTTTTTAGGCTAATTTAGTCACTTAAATTCAAGCAATTTCATGCCATATTCTAACCAAATTTAACAAAGGTTTTTCTTATTATTACTTAACCATTTTCATGCCATATATCTCATACATGTATGCCTATTTCATCATAAGGTCATATTCCCCATTTCATGCTTAACATGCCATGTTATTTCATGCATATTTTAGCATGCTACAATATGTTCATTATACCTTAATTTCCATACATGTGTAGTGGCCAAAAATGGACAATGTGCATAATCATGTTTTTACTCATATTTAATCATACATACAAACATCATAACATGCCATAAACACATATATAGCAACACATGCTACATGTCATGCCAACCAAACCATACCAAATTTTGTACATTCTACGACCATAACTCGCATTTACTTTAACTCACTTGTTTTTGCCAATTTCCTAACACATGCATATTCATTAATTTAGCACACATATATATCACCTCTTTTTTTTATTTTTTTATCACTCTAATAAGAATGCACACATACCTATATTCCATGTTCATGCCTTCACCTATAAGTTAACAAACATACTAGCAAGATTTTATTAT
>CANXYI011163407.1:0-10373 GCA_948208565.1 Hura crepitans
ATTGCACAAATAAATTATCACATCTAACTAGTAGATGGATAATGAAAAAAGAAAAGTAAAATCAGCCCAAACGATAGAAATAATATTTTTAGATGCGAAGCAAAAATAAAAAAGAACGGACAGAAAATAAATAAAAACAGATAGTCAAAAAAATATAAAATATTGCTCAAATAAATTATCATATCTAACTAGTAGATGGATAATGTAAAAAGAAAAATAATACAACAAAAATAACAAAAATAATATTTTTGGATGCAAAGAAAAAATAGAAGAACAAACAGAAATTAAATAAAAATAAATAGTCTCACAAATGCAAAAAATATGGCACAAATAATTTATCACATCTAACTGGTAGATAGATAAAATGGAAAAGGAAAAAATGGAAAATAGAAGAAAAATGGTCAATCAATACACCAATATATTTTCCTTCAAAAAGATCTCGAATTGGATTGAAAACGGTGCTTGAATCTTCAAAAAAATCCAAAAAAATGGAGTTAGAAGAGTATTTTTGCCTTTTTTGTGCATTTTCTATCTCTAGAAAATTTTCACTCTCCTTATAATGACTAACCCTAGCTCAAAATGACCCATTTGGTTTTTATGCATGACCCCTAAGGCATAAAACGAACATTTTGAGTTGAAAATGGCCGTTTTTAGTGCAATAACGCCTAAAATGGCCGTTTCCAGGGGCTAAACGCCCATTTTTGGCAAAAATGGCCAAAACAGCCATTTTGCATGCGAGAATGCTTGTTTTGGGCCGAATAGCCCAAACGGCCATTTTGGGCCTAGAACAGGAGTCCCGCGTATGGGAATGGCTCGTTTTGGGCAAAAACAGTGAAAACGGCTATTTTAGGCCCAAAATGGCCGTTCCCTTTGCAGGAACGGCCTATTTTCTTCAAAACAACCATTTTCTCTTGGAAAATGGCCATTTTTTATTTTTTTTTGATTTTTTATGTAAAAAAGATAAAGTTTTTAGATCTTCGGTTTGGACGTAAAAATCCATTTTTGGGATTTTTGTCTTTTTTATCATCATTAGGCATGCTCACATGTATGCATTCATATATATATATATATACACACACACACATATTACCATAGGTCAAATTTTTATCACATAAAAATCTAATCCAACAAACCCTTAAAGAAGCCCATGAATTTGGCCTTTGAAAGCTTCTTTCGCATAGCCCATCACATGGGCTTTTGCATATAGAACTTTAGGCCTATTTTTAGGCAGTCAATTGAGGCACCTTTTAGGTATCAATTGAGATCAATTTTAGACTTAATTTTAGGGCCTCTTAACATTTAAAATGCTAGTCAAATATCGAACTAAATTATATCCCCGCACTAGACCTCTAATGCCTAACACATTAACCTTAATTTTGTGCCAAATGTAACCAATTGGACTCCAAGTCCAATTTTCTTTTCTTTCTTATTTCGTTAATATTTAATGACATCACATATCTTTCCATTAAATATTTGATCAAATGATCCTAATCTTAAAATTATTTATGTGTGTGACCTTATGTGTTTTCGAAGCACTTTGGCATTGCATAGTGAATTAGAATCCTAGTCCAATTGAGACTCTAATGATTTAATCTCATTAAATCAATATTAATTCTCCATTTAGTAATTCACATGTGTATAAGTCTGTAGAGGCATCTAGCCATACATCATGACTATCCAAGTGTTAGAAAGTCAAGTGGTTTGACTTAAACCTTTTATCTCTAGTTATAGTGTAATAAAATCCCTTCACCATCCCTTATCTCATCCAAGTTTAAGTGTAACTTATGTGAACTCAATGCTTAACTACGTTTGCCTAATTAATCCTTAAATAAGTTAGTTTTAATAGTTTTATCTTTATTCTAAAAGTACCTTTGTGAATCCCATTCACATTTGGCATTTTACTTTGGCCAAAGTTTTTTGAACAAAGACAACTAATCAGAACTATGAGATAAACTCCCCATTTTAATTTGGGTGGTGAATCCTTTGTTGATGACTACTCTATCTTCATATATTTCATGACATACCCATACACTTAGCTAAGTATATTTCTTGTTTAAAGTAAAAGCACTAGAGTCAAAGTATATCACTTTATACTTAAGACAATTATCTGTCTTAAGTCTAAAGATACTTGCATCGCTGATATAATGAGATGCTTTCACTCATATTGATTAAGTATCCATGTGAAGATCTCATATTGGGCCTCTAATAGACTTGCTTCTCAACTAAGCATCTGCATGTTAAATCCAAGAATCACTATACTTATAACTTGTAAGAACTACTACTTGACCTACTTAAGAAGTATAACATGTGTTTGTTTATCCGTATTAATAATATCCGATCTTGTTAATACTATGATTAGGGATAGTTTTGGTATTATTACATTTACATGTAATAAGAATCATACATCATGGACATTTTATGATTTTCTCTGCATTGTGATTGTATACTAAAGACTTTATAACATGGTTAAAGATATTATAAATAATATATAAAAGTACAATGAATTAGCGAATGCTTTTTTTTTATTGATAAATGAAGTTTAAATGTACCTGAACATTATCCATATTACATGAACTCTAAGGCATACAACTAATAAAGGAAACTCTTTTTGTAATGGATAATGTAATATGATAGGCTGAGCTATTACATTTATTAGGTTTGTAGAAAGAGATGTGTACTTATGTCTCAAGGTTGACTTTGATGACATCATGCCCTTAAAGTGAAAATAGTGTTAATGACTTAAGGCAATGTTGATGATCCTAAGAGTTCCCTATAGACATTGAGTTCTAAAGGGTTCCAAGTTTGGATTGCTTGATCATTAAAAGGATGAAGTTCCTAAAAATTGAAACTTTATTAATGTCTAAAAAGTTATTTTTAAGCTAAACAAGCTCATTTTCCAAAGAGATTTATAAAAAGAGCTCAAGAATAATTTAAAAAATTGGTTTTCTAACACAAAAAATGATTTTTTCAAAAGAACATTATTTTTAAGAGAAAAGGTCATTTTCCTTTGCATCAAAACAACCATTTTCACCCTTAAAATGACTTGTTAGTGTGTTATAGAAATGGCTATTTAGCCTTCAAAACGGCTATTTTAGTCCAAACCAAGTGGTCATTTTAACCTTTGTAGTTTGATTAGAACTCTAAGTTATGCTAGGGAAAATGGTTGTTTGACCTTGCAAATGACTCTTTGGTGATTTAAAACATTCGTGTATAGGCACAAATCTCGACTATAAATTTTTAATGCCTTAACATGCTTTGGGGTTAGCTTTTTTGGTATGTGTGTAGCCACAGATGCAAAAACCTCTTTCTAAACACCAAATCACTTATTTTTTGAGTAAATTTTCAAAGCTAGTTTTTATTTTCTTTTTAAGTTAGTTGAAGGGCACAAATAAAAGGCAATTATACATGGTTGGTCAACTAGTTCTTTCCCTTCTTTCTTCTTTTCTTTTTCATTCGTCTATTAGTCAGACGTGGTGTCTCTATTTTATTTTATTTCTTATCTATGTACCAGTTAGATGAGATAACTTATTACCTAATTATTGCTAATATTATATTCTCTTTATTTTTGGCCTAATTTTGTTTATTCCTTTTTTTTGTATCCATTTAATAGTTAAATAAGATGGTTTAATTAATCATATTTTTTATTCATGGTATTGTTTATTTTATTTACGTTCTTTCATAATTTTAGTGTCATTATTTCATTCCTACTAACATATGGGTATTTTTGTGGGCGTGAGTTATCTAAGATATTTTGACATTGTTACTGTAACACCCTTATTTACAAGCGACAAATCGATTTAGGTATTAGATGTTACATTGCCAATTTAGTTACTATTCATTTATCATATTATCCTTAATCCTTATTCAGTTAATTAAGTGTAACTATTTTATTTTATTTCATATTCTATCCTAGAACCCTTGATCATGTATTACACACATCTATCACATTTAGTTCATTAAACACATTTATATAGGTATTAATAAGCATTGGTAACAATTATATTATCATTCGGTATAAATCTCACATATAAAATTTCTAAATAATTACTATACTAAGAACGGTTGACATTTACATGTTTACATAATAACTATCCAATCAAAGATGCAGACATACTCTAGGAAGCAAATATTCTTGTAGAGGACTTTTTTTTTTTACCTATGTGTCTAGCCAGTAAACTCTCGTCGTTGTTAGGACTTGATCTATTGCCTCGCCCAACTTTATTCTTAACCTATGCATCAACAGAGAGCTAATGGATGGAGGCTATTATTTTGAAGTAAAATTTTATGGTGTTGTGTTATATATTGAAGAAGAAAAATTGGAGGAAAGGACGCTATGAATTTCAGCCATGTATGGAGGAGGATAATGGCCTTTTTCTTTTCTTCTTTTCATGTAGAATTTTCCTATTTATATTTACAAATTAATGGCTAGGATTTATTTTTATTAATTTAATCAAAGGTGAGATTTATTCCATTTGTAAACTAATTTAATTTACTTTTATAATTTTACTTATTCATTTAGACTTTCAATGGCTAGGATCTCTCATGTACTATTACATACAAGGGCCAAAATTTCTTCCTACAAAAATATCATGTCATGCTTATCTAATTATTTTGTTATTTTCTCCATTTAATTTGATTAATTTATTTTTAATGGTTCCACCTATAAATAAATCATGGCATCATTTTTTTGGATTCCTCTAATTATTATAATATTAGGATGTTTAAGTTTGTAATTTTTCTGAGCATATTTTATGAATTTTTAGTTCAGCTATGAATGAATTACTATTCATTTCATATCTTACTCTAGATTTTTTTTCAATTTTTTTACCTTATATATGACCTCATTTGACTCACAAATTATACCATAATTTATCTTATAATTTATCCTATCACCTAGTAGGGTCAGTTTCATTTGGGCTTGAGAAGCATTATTCACGGCTCGGGTGGCACTATTCACTAGGACTACCTCTCGAACCTTGTTTTTCACATTTTTCAAGTCCTCTCATGTGCAATATACTTTGCTTACCATTCTATATGTAATTTTGTTATCACTATGCCACTAAAAGTGAATTTCTAATTTTGCCCCTAGCTTTTTCATATATTTACAATTTTACCCCTCTAGCCTTTTTCCACTTAGTTGTCCACATGAATTGACTTTGGTTGATTCGTACATCCATTTAATTTCCCAAATTTTTTTCTAATTTCCATTTTGTTCTTATGTAAATCGGACTAAAAGTTAGGGTGTGGCAACTATCCCCTCTTAAGAAATTTCATCCTCGAAATTTCCCCGATATGCTTCCTCTCTTAAACTTTTCATAGGGGTTGTGAATATTATATCCTTAAACTTAGCCTCTTTACATATCACACATATATTTTTTCCATGTCGTGTCTTTACTTTCAATTTTGATTCATATTACTCTACTTATCCATGGTTTATAAACTATTTTAATCCTTTTTTATACCTCTCTTAATCACCTTTACTTAATGTTTCTATAGCTATCCCTCATATAATCAGTTTTATCCATGTCAATAATTATTGTTCTTATTCATTTCCATCATTTAACTTATAACTTCAATCCGTTTGGTTTCTATTACTATTTATCTCTATCAGTATCTATCTTATCTAGCCTTGTATTCTTTTACATTTACTAATAATTCATAGCTATCATTTTCGTTTAACTTATACATGTGATTCTTAAACAAATTTCATGTTAGTGAGCAAGTGGATCCTTATAGTTGTTGTAGCAGTTTAGTTATCATGTAATACATATACATGCATATGTCACACATATATGTAGCTAGTTTATACCTAAAAATGCTAAACCTAAGCTTTGATACTAATTAAAATGTAGTGCCTTTATACCCAATAGACAAAATTAGTTCAAGTATTGAATGCCATATTGCCATTTTAGTTAATATTCATTTATCATATTATCTTTAATCTTTATTTAATAAATTCAATATAGCTATTTTATTTTATTTCATATACTATCTTAGAACCCTTCAGCATGTATTACATATATATATTGCATTCAATTTATTAAACACATTCATATAAGTATTAATAAGCATTGTTAACTATTATATTATCATTTGATACAACTCTCACGTATAAAATTTCTAAATAATTACTACACTTTAATCATCTATATGTTTACTTAATGACTATCTAATCAAAGATGCGGACATACTATAATATGTAAATATGCTCATGGTGGACTCTTCTTAGCTAGTGAACTCTTGTCATTGTTGAGACTTGATCCACTACTTTAACTGGCTTGATTCTTAACCTATGCATCAGGAAAAAACTAATATGCTAAGCAAAATTGCTCAGTAATGCATTCACTAGTTATAAATTATATTACTATAATGTTTATGCTTTTTATTAATAGTGCTAACTATGTTTTATGATAATTTATTATCCTATAACTATATTCTATACCCCATATTGCTAGACATGTCTTTCGATGAGTTTAATTGCTTACTTACAAGACCTTACTTATAATTATAGTTTCTCTTTCTTTATAGTTTCACATAATTATTGATTATGTACCTATTTTTCAATTAATCTCATAAATGAGTTGTATTATCTCTGATTTATGTTATGACTAATGATTTTGATTATACTTCATTTATTAACATGTGGTTTACTTTTTATTTTACCTTATTGATTTCTTTGTGTATGGCTTATACTATGGTTTCACTTGTTAAACTCTTTAACTATTTATCACTTCTATATTTGGACTCATTTCTCAGTTGTATGTCTCTGAATTGTATTTGTTGTGATAATTAGCGTTCATCATTTTACATATGCCATAACTTGACTATCTAACTTGGATAAAGATGTTTACTTATTATTTAATTTTTATTTACATCACATGTATTAATAATTACATATATTCATACTATAATTTAATACCACACATTTGTGTCCTTTTTTTGTATTCCTTATATTTAAAACTTTATTTGTTCACTTCTTTTCTTATATGTGTTTTTTATAACATTCTATAAGGATTCTATATAATTATCTTTAGCAATTGTTATTCTTTCATTACTTTTATCGCTCACTTAACTTTATAACTCTATCTTAACCTTACAATTATCTATGTTATCTTTATATAACTATGACTTAGATTTCCTTTCCTTATTCATATGCTTATTTATAAATAATAATTTATTAATTCCTTACATGATGGGCTAAAAAATAATCTTATCATCTATATATTAATTAAAACTTTGCTCCTTTAAGATTTCACACTGACATTTTAATAATGTTATTAACTTTATAATATTTTATATAAGTTTCTTTTACTTTGGTAGTGGTGAAATTATTCCATATACTATAATTCTCAGTTTTAAATACTAAGATTCTCTTTTTGAATATTCTATCTATATTATTTTTGCTTTTTTTTTTTCTATTGATTCTCTGTATCCAATTTATGTTACTTTTTCCCATGATAATCCTATAACAGTTATCTATGCTAAGATAATGAGACAAATACAGTATGACACCAAAGTGTCCATATAACAAATATAGCATATTATGCCCAAATAATATATATGGGGAATCAACACTCTCCCTAAAGAATGGTATGCACTAACGTCCTATACAGTAGGCACTTGAGGGTGCGATATGGTAGGCACTGAAGCACTATATTGTAATGCCCTAGAATTTCAATTTCATGAATAGTACCTCCTGAGGTGTGAATAGTATCTTTCAAGTAATCGAGACACACTGAGGTTATCGAGGGGCAGTATTAGTCATAGAACTGAGATGGAAAAAATAATGATTTAAATGAAATAATTAGCACTAGCCATTGAACCAATAAAATTTCTCATGTCAGGAACTAGGGAATAGTGACTTAAGTTTGCATCGAGATAAAAAATGGTTGGGATATGCTCGAGCTAATAGACAAATAGGATAACCTAGAGGTAAAAAATTCTAATGAGTCTAATGGTGGTGAAATCGGAATTTTTTGAGGTCCTTTGATATTTTATTAGAATTTCTTAAATACACGAGTGAACAGTTAACCGGATTTCCCTTAGCTTTTGGACTCAAGATTTTAAGGGTCCTTTAATTGAGAATTTTGGTAATTTTTGGCACTAAAAGATATAATTTTTGAGGTCTTAAACATTTAATTTGCATTTTTAAAGATTAAAACATAAATAAGATTAATTCGAATCGTTGGATTGCCACGTGGCACGATCCAATCTGTGCAACCTCTTAATATAAATGGTGGGACATGTGGGTATGTGTGTACATGTGTGGGACTTTTTTCCTCCCCCATTTCCCTTAGAAGCCGATGTTATAGCCACCACCTCTCTCCCATTTTTTTCCATACAACCCCTAAATTCAAGTGATTTCCACCAATTGATCCCCTTATCTTGACCTCCATAATTTCTTAAACACAACTATATCGAGAAAAGCCAAGGGAATGCCTAATTTGAAGGATTTTTTTATCTTAGTGAATAGTGCTCATGTTGGGTGTAAGTGATTTTCTTTAAGGTTTCATATTTATATTAGATAGTATTTAAGGTGTAGATAATAGATACGTAATCAAATTCCAGTTTGGATATATGTAGAATTTTCTATAATTTTTCTAAGGCAAAACCATATTATGACTGTAGATAAAGAGAAAAATTTAATGGAGAGAGAAAGAGACAAGGCTTGAGGCACAATTAGAGTGTTCTAGAGTCTACTATAAGTGAACTTAATGAAAAATGCATTGTGTGTCGTTAGTTTGTACAATTTAAGATTAGGTGTGTGTGTGTGTATGAAAATGGTGAATAACATGTTTGTGGAAATTGTGTGTATGAGATAAGTGGGTGAAAATAAGCATGGATGCATAAAGAAAGCATGGAAAAATAATGTACATGTGTGTGAACATGGAATGCCCGAATGGTGTAGCCTTGATGTGCATGTGTGGTGAAGTGCATGTTAAAGGCCATTAAGTAGATTATTTGGATGTGAACATGACCAATATGAAAAATGGAGGTGGATTGAGGTGTGTGTGTATTTAGATGTAATGGCTAGATTATGTACATTAAGATTCCATAATGTTTTTACATGAGCTAAGGTGAGGTGTAAGGTAAGAGTAGGCATAAATAAGTGTGGTAATTGTAATTGGGACAAAGAAATATGGATGACTGGAAATATGTTCAATGTATAATGGAGTAAAGAAATAATGTCATGAATACTGGAACTATTCTTATGTGATGAAGCATGCAATTTTGATGATGTGCAAGACCTAGTATTATGAGGCAAATAATTGAGAATGGTTGTGCGAAAAATAGTAGAATGATATATTAGGTAATGACACCTCAACATGTTATAAATAATGGCTTAATTGATATATGTGTATATATAACTTCGTGTGTTATGACATGAATGGTAAAGTATGAAAAGGAAATAAGGAAATGACTAAATTAAGTAAATAAGGAATGTAACACCCAAAAATCTTTAGATTGTGAATAGTGACACCTAGGGGCATAAATAGTGACTTTTAGGACATGATCAGGAATTTCTTACTGATCAAAGGATAAGGTTATAAGTATGTTGTGCGTACAATTCGGTATATAAATAAATAGGTTTGAAAGTTTAATGAGCGATAATGAGTAAAACTACGAATAGTGAATCTCGTAGTCATAAATAGTGACATTATGCATGAAAATAAGGTTTTTAACCCTACTGATGGAGATATTGAGAGAGTTTATATGGTAAATAGTTTATGTTTACAGTTTGGTAATGAAATGAGAATATTTGAATGGGAAATCAAATGATAACATGTGTATACATGGAAAAGTATCTCTCAAGGATGAATAGTTTCTCTTGAGGTTTGACTAGTACTGATGTTATAGAATGATGGCCTTAATTGTAAGACATTGTTGGGTAAAGTTTTGAAAGGAAATAATGCCATTAAGAAGGTTTAAAATGAGGAAAATAAAGATAAGGGACTTATGGGATACAAAGGTAAAAGTTTAGGGACTTTAGGGTTAATAGAGAGAAAGTTGAGGGACCATTTAGGTAAAGAAGGGAAAAGCCAGATTTTCCTATAAAAGCCATCTTGACTTTTTAATCTAGGGTGAATAGTAAAAAATATGGTTTTTCTCCCCTAAACAGTTGAGTTTTCTCCTCCCTCTCCTCCACCATTTTCTTCTCACTTCTCCTCCAATCAAGCTCTAATCTCTCACTTTCAATTTCAAACCCTTAATCAACCCTTCCATAGTCTCTAAAACTCTATAGTAGTAAGAAAACAAGGAAATAATGGTGGATTTGTGAAGAAGATCAAGTGGGTAAATAGTAACCCAATTTTTAAGGAGGTAAGATTTCCTCAACCTAACATTTTTCTAGTGTTTTATAAGTGCCCAAGAGC
>CANXYI011163424.1:0-11356 GCA_948208565.1 Hura crepitans
CGAGCTAAATTTCAATAGAGCTGTAAAAATTGTAACTATTTATTTTTGAGTTTATAATATTATTAAAAGTTAATCAGTAAAGGAATGGACACTGATTGAGGCTAAATGGCCCACTAGTTAGACACCCACTGGATGGGTTAACCGATCAACTTAAGGATCCTTAGTAGTTGTTACAATATCTACTTTTCTGATAGGGCCAGTACAGCGGTATAGGTCCCTATTGGGGCCACTATACTAGTCTATTGGTTACAAAACTTTCTCCTCTTGCCACCTAATGCTAGATTTGATATTGATGATGCAACGATGTAACTCTCTACAAGCCACCTCACTAATCTGTTAGATAGACTAATCTACTGGGCAGACACAACCATTTCATCATTAATCATTTACATAATGTCGGTGTAGTGGCATAGGTCCCTACAGGCCACTACACTAGTCTGTTGGAAAGACCAGTCTACTGGGTAGACACAACGATTTCATTACTAATCATTTATATAATGTTAGTGTAATGGCATAGATCCTTGAGGGCTACTGCACTAGTCTATTGGATAGACCAATCTACTGGGCTAATAACCCCTTGTTATTTGCACCTTGGGTGCCAAAATTCAATTGAGCTAGTGTAGCAGCATAGGTCCATAATAGGGACCAATTCACTAATTTATTTTTCCCTCTAGATCCAGTGTCTGTCAAGGTTGTCTTCTAAGTTGGGCTACGTAAATTAATTAAATAAGATTAATAAATTGCATATGGCTATGAAACATAAGATAGAGCCATTTTAGTAATTTTCCACTGATCATGAATAAAGGCTTAAAATGGTGTAGTTTGTGTATCAAATAAGTAATAATTACTCAACACATAAACTATATGGCTTTTAATAATTAATTGGACAATTATAGATAGAAACACCTTAGGGGTAAAATAGTAATTTTGCATGCTAGTGTTTTAAGTTGAATTGATATGTTAGAATGAGATAAAAATATAGGTTTTATGCATGGAAAGTATATAAGACATGTTTTTAATGATTGAATTCACCATTGAGTATTTTTATACTCAGCGTACATGTTTCAGTGTGTAGGTATAAAGATCTAAGGTGGCACCTTGTAAAGCATACTATAGAGTTCAAATGTCATATTTGAGAAGATTGATCCTGTATAGATGTATAGTTTTGCTCTCTATATACTTAAGGGGGAATATGGGTGTGATGTATATAAGGGACATAGAGTAGTATTTGTATATAGTAGAATGTGTAGTAATTAATCATGTGATGTTTTCTTTTATGTATACATGTCCTGTAATGATGCTTGTAAGCCTGAGGCCTGTGATTGCTATATGATAGATGATGTTGATAGAATGATATATGGGGGACTAGAAGTATCCAAAAAATGCAATATATGATATAGAAGTGTTTACAAGTAGAAAAGAATTTTAGGATGTGACCCGAGCAGCCGATATGTTGCCAAAATTTTTATGACATATCAGGCTATGTTAAAATCCTTCTGTAATAGCCTGGCATGATAATATGAACTTAAATGGACTATAAGAATAGTTTGGACTTAATTTGGAGTAAGATAGAATTGCTTAGTGCTATATAAGCAAATGTTAAACGACAGATCATGGGAGAAGTGAAATGGGTGACCTGGTGGGTAGTGCACAGCTTAGTGGGTGGGGATCCAGTAAAGGGTGTCAAATTTTATGGTATCAGAGCATAGGTTAATGTTCTTTGGCTAAGTACACGAGTGCAAATGTCTATGTTTCAATTCCTCTGAACTATTATGCTACTTGAGGTGGATAAGAAAGTCTTTTGTAATAAAGATATGATTGGTTGAGTTACTTGAAGGAAGGGCTAAGGAACTAATTGGTTTTGTAACCATAGTTATACAAGGAGCAAGTTATGTACTAGCACCTAAACCTAGTAATACTTCACAGCAACCAGAGTCACTAGTGACAGACTAACAACGGGCAGGAGTAATCCCTGTTTTGGTACACTAGGAAGTAGTACATGAAAGGACCGTACTAGATTCCAAAAGTATACTGAGGAGATTATTTACAATGATATGCAGAGAATGTAAGAGATTTTTGATAGGACTGAATGTAAGGTTAAGGATACAGATAGCTAAATCTCAAAGAGAGAGATTTTGCAGAACTAGTATAAGCTATATGTAACATAGAGGAAATGGTACCAAAAGGGGGAGACATCTTTTAGAGAAAGAGGCAGTGCACTGTAAGATAGACTATTGTTGGCATAGGATGGTAAGATTAAGAGAGAAGGTCAGTTATAGGCATAGTCCCAGGCTAGGTCCTAATATTAGATAGGGTACCAAGGGTAGAGATAGACATAAACCTAGAGGTTAGGGCAGGCTTTTACTAATAGACCTCGATTGCCTCCTCGAGTTGATAGTACTCCTTATACAAAGGGTAATAGGAGTGGACCTCTAATGTGTGTCACTTGTTAGAAGAGGCACTAGGGGCAGTGTAGAGAAGGTAAGAGAGGAGAATTTCTCCATTATGGTGTTAGAGACACTATAGAGAGAGGGTCCTCATAGATAAGTAAAGGGTGCTCGGACATAGCCATCTGATGTTTCACCCCAAAGCAAGGGTCAAGGGCAAACCAAAAGAGAGCAGTCTAGTGCCAGTTAGGGCACTAGAATTAAGGCTTGTGCTTTAGCCAAGCAGTGTGCAGTGAGAGCTAGAGAAAAGGCTACAGCACCAGATGTTATAACTGGTATTTTGTTTATCTAATGTTCTAATCTTGGCTTTAATAAACCCTAAATCAATATCCTTTTATGTATGTATTGCACAAGTATAGAATAAGCAGTTAGAGCCTAAGCATATTGATGTAGACATTGGAGTTAGCAACCCTATGAGGTAATGTGTGATTGTGAACAAGGTGCATAGGAGATGCCCTTCGATGATTTAGGGGCATATATTGTTGCTAATTTGATTAAATTGCATTTCAATGAGTTTAATGTAATCTTAAAATGGATTAGCTTACTAAGCATCAGGCTACAACTGATTATAAACATAAAACATTGACCCTCCAGATGGTAAAGGAACAGATAGTGATAGTAAATGGTGAGAGAAATCCTTTAAATAGTCTTATCTCCATTATTAAAAAATAAAAACTCCTTTAGAAGGAGTGAGGCATATTTGGCTATGCTATTGATGTGAATATTTCTAACTCTGATTTGCTACATTCATATTTTATCCGAGTTTTTAAAATATTCCCTGATGACCTACTAGGCTTACCACCTCGGAAGGAACAAGAGTTAAATAGAGGTATATCCTAGTAATTCTCATGTACTTGTTGCTCTTGATAGGATGGCATCTACTAGTTTAATAGAACTAAGGATATAGCTACAAGAGCTAGTTGATAAAGGTTCCATCAAACCTAGTGTAGTTCTTTAGGGAGTATCTATGTTATTTCTAAAGAAGAAAGGTACGTTGCTCTAGTTATGTGTTGCTTTATATGTAGTTGAATAGAGTAACTATGAAGAGTAAGTATCCCCTGCTTGGATAGATGATCTCTTTAATTAGTTGAGAGGGACTGGTACATTTTCTAAAATTGATTTGAGATCTAGATACTATCAGCTGAGGATTATAGAAGCTGATGTTTCTAAACTACTTTTAGAACCCGGTGCGGGCATTTTGAGTTCTTGGTGGTGCCATTTGGATGGACCAATGCCTCAGTAACTTTCATGGAACTTAATGAATAGAGCTTTTCAATTGTATATAGATAAGAGGTAATGGTGGTCATTGGTGGTATTCTAGTGTACTTTAAAAAACTATAAAGAATATGAACAACACTTGAGGGTTATGTTACAAACCCTGAAAGAAAGGCAATTGTATGCAAACCTTAGTAAGTGTGAGATTGGCTGAGTGAAGTTTCTTCTCTAGGCCTCATTGTTTCAGTAGAGGGAATCAGAATTGGTCCCAATAAAAGAAAGGTAATACTAGAAAGGGAACCACCTAGGAAAGTAACTAAGGTGAGAAATTTCCTAGGTTTAGATGGATATTACAAAAGACTTATAAGAGGGTTTTCCATTATTGCCATTCCTTTAAACAAATTGGTTAGAAAGAATGTAAAATTTGACTAGAATGATAAGTCTTAAACTAGTTTTGAGCAATTAAAGAAGATGCTAATAAAAGCTCCCTACCCTAATTCAACTTGAATAGGGTAAGGACTTTACAATGTATAGTAGTGCTTCTCTAAATGGCTTGAAAGATGTGTTAATGTAGGGTAGAAAGGTAGTGGCTTATGCTTCAAGACAGTCGAAGCCACATGAGAGGAATTATCTTGCTTATGATTTAGGCTAGCTGTTATTGTGTTTGTTTTGAAAATATCAAGGCACTATCTGTATGAAGAGAAATACTACAAATGTATAGCTCATAAGAGTCTAAAATATCCTCTTATTCAGGAAGAGCTAAACCTTAAACAGAGAAGTTAGTTAGAGCTGATCTAGGATTATGATGGCCTGATTAACTACCCATTAATAAAAGCCAATGTAATGGCAGATGCTAGGAGTAAGAAATTTGAGAGGACCCTAAAAGGCATAAATGATAGTTGCAGTACATTTCAGGAAATGTTGTCCTTGTTGGGTTATAGATAAAGCCAAATTATTGACAGCAAATTAAGGAAAAACATATTGAAGAGGAACAGTTGGTTCAGATGGCAAGCAGGGTTAAAGAGGGAAAGACCATAGGGTCTGAGTTGATAGAGGGTGGATACTTATATCATTAGAACAAATCATGTGTACTTCATACGAATGACCTAGGGTTGTGAATACTTAAGGAGACATATAAGGCTCCTTGTTTTATACATCTGGAGAGGAAAATTTGAACTTGAAATTTTATTATTAGTGGCTTGGTAATAAAAGAAATGTAACAAAATATGATGCCAAGTGTTTGACATGCCAGTAAATGGAGCCTGAGCATCAGGTTCCCTCTGGATTATTGCATCCTATAGCAGTACCAGAGTGGAAAGGAGGAAAGTTGACCATGGATGTTGTGATGAGTTTTCTATTGACTAGAAGTAAATGTATTATTGTGTGGGTAATTATTGATAGATTGACAAAGACAATTCAAGTTACTTGGTCGAGATGGATTAGTCCCTAGAAAGGTTGGCTAAACTATATATGGATAAGATAGTTAGATTTCATGGTGTGCTAGTGACTGTCATTTTTGATAGGGATCTTTGTTTTACTTTCAGATTTTGGAAGAAGCTGCAGGTAACTTTATGCACCAGACTGAGCTATGACATAGCTTTTCATCCTTAGTCTGATGGACAATTAGAGGGTGATATAGAAATTTGAAAATACATTGTGAGATTGTATTATTAAGCTTATGGGTAACTAGGATCTGTATATGTTCTTGGCAGAGGTTACTTATAATAATAGTTACCAGCCTAGTTTGGGGATGGACCAATACGAGGCATCATATGGTAGACGATGCAAGACTACTTTGTGTTGGAGTGGAGTTAAAGAGAGAAAGAAATCTAATATAGGTTTAATTAAATATGCTAAAGAAAAAGTGGAATTAATTAAAAGAAGGCTAAAGGAAGATGTGATTAGACATGAATTATTTGCAAATTTGAAGTAGAGAGATAATAAATATATAGTTGGAGAAAAAGTGTTTTAAGAGGCATCTTTAAGGAGAAAGGTGCGAAGGTCTAGAAAAAAAAGGGAGAACTAAGTCCCAGGTTCATAGGAACCTATAAGAGTACAGATAGGGTAAGACCTTGAGCATACAAGCTAGCATTGCCATCTGAGCTATAGCTGATATATAATGCTTTCATGTTTTTATGCTCAGGAGGTACAGATCAGATCCATCATATATGATTTCGATAGTAGATATTGAGGTGTAGCCGAATTTGAGTTATGAAAAGGAATTGGTACAGTGTATGGCCTATGAAATGAAATAATTAAAGAATGAGTCCATACCACTATTACAATGCTATAGAGATACCAAAATATAGAGGAAGTTACTTGGGAGCTAGACGAGCATATGAGAGCTCAGTATCCTCCTTTTTTTGCTCTATGTAATTTCGAGGATGAAATTTTCTTAAGAGGAGAAGAAATGTAATGTCCATGTTTTAAGGCTCTATGAATAGTGCCATTGCATCCGAAAACTATGCCTTAAATGCTAGGTCACTTGCACGTAAATTGAGGCAATGACACTAGTCATGGAACAAAGGGGCATTAATATGATGAAAAAGAGAAAATTTAAAAATTTAGCAGAACTAATAATTCATTTCGAACTATAAGCTACCCCTTAGAGTAATAAAAATTTTACAGGCCGGGATTGATCGAGGATGAGCCTAGACGGACCCAAAAATAGTAGACCTTGAAGCTAAAAAATTCCACTAAGTCCATTGGTCAAAGAATTTTTGGATTCTAAAGACATTTGCAAATTCTTGTAATTTTTTAAGTTGGCATGAAAGTTGAGGCAGTCTAAAAACTACACTATCGATGGAATTTGGCCACAAAAATTTATGAGCAGGTAGAGGGGATTAAAATATGAATTTAAAAGCAAACAGTGTAATTTTTCAATACCCATGTGAATTTTGGTGAATTTTCAAAATTTACCAAAAAATCGACACATGTCGGGATGGATTGAGTGGCTGTGGACCCCACCCATACACTTGTTAGCTAGCCTAAGGCCTTGACAAGTGGCAAGATTAGTGGACAAGTTGAAAAATGAACTCATAAAGAAAGAAGATTTCACCTTCTTTCTTTGCTAGAAACCGATGCCATAGATGGCTTTGGGATCTATTTTCATCATCTTCTCTAGCTATTACAGAATCCTATCACCACCAAAAATTACTTTTATTTGTTAATGAATTTCTAGAAAAAGAATGAAGGCAAAAGGAGATCTCATGAATAAATTAAAAATCACCAAATGTCCTAGGGTCAAAAGCAATCCAGCAAGGGAAAAAGGTGGGCTTCCATGGCTTTTTCTTGGTTTTTCTTGAGTTTTCATGGTTGGAAAAGGGTATTTGGGATACCTAACATTGGTGGGGATGTGTGTGAATTGTGTTTGAGGCAAATTAAGGCAAGGAAAGGCTTAAAAAGGATGGGAGAAGTCACTGTGGAAGGGCTGGACAACTTCTACAATTATGGCTTCAAGTGTTTCTTCTTAACAAGTAAGTGAATTCAGCCATTCATTACATGCCTCTAAATTACAATAGTTTTCCCTTTAAGTTGGGAATGGTTTGAAAGCATGAGATAGCATGAACAAGTGTTTTTCCTTGAAAGATTTAGTGTATGGCATAAGGTAAAGTGAATGTTATATTGATTAATGAAAGGAAAATATTGTACATGATAATGTTATTATTAGTCGAGAGGTACGTAAATTGCTATAGTGAGCTTATAATTGTTTAAAGCATAAATTGATGGCCTAGCTTAGATATGCAATGACATAGTTTGTAAAGAAATGGAAAAGGCTTGTTTAGTGCAAAGTAGGTATATAGCCGAGAGCTTGGCTTATGAATGTGAAAGTGTGTGATGGTTTAATTGGCTTTGGTATGGAAAGGTTTAAGTGTAAGTATGCTTATATCATTTTTAGATGTATATATATAGGAAGGTAAGTAAAGATATGTATGCCTTAGGACATTAATAAGTTATGGCCAAAAGCTAAATCAAGAAAAATGGCTTGAGAATGTTGGCAATGTGTGTGTAATGTATCTACATGATAAGGCATAATAACATGAGCATGTGTTGGCCTCATTGGATGGCATGATTTAGGACTAAAAGTTATACTTTTAGAGATTTAATAATTACTCAAGAAATGAACTTGATCTTGAATTAGAAGATGAACTTGAAAAGTGTCTTATTTTTGTCTTTAAGGGCTAAGACCTGCGCCACTGCACCTTGAGGGCCACTGTACTAGTCTGTTGGATAAACTAGTCTGCTGGGCAGAGAGCCCCTTATTATTTGTACCTTGGGTGCTAGAATTCAATTGATTCAGTACAACAGCACATGTCTAGAATAGGGACCATTCCACCAGTTTATTTTTCCCTCTTGATGTAATGCTTGTCAAGGTTGTCTCATGAGTTGGGCCAACTAAATTAATTAAATAAGACTAATAAATTGTGTATAGCTATGAAACATAAGACCGGGCCATTTTAATAATTTTCCACTAATAACGAATAAAGGCTTAAAATGGTGTAGTTTGTCCATCAAATGAGTAATAATGACTTAACACATAAATTATACAGCTTGTAATAATTAATTGGATAATTACTGATAGAAACACCCTAAGGGTAAAATGCTAATTTTGCATGCTTGTGTTTTTAAGTTGAATTGAGATGTTAGAACGAGATACGAATAGAGGTTTTTATGCATGGAAAGTGTATAGGACTTGTTTTTAATAATTGAATTCACCACAGAGTATTTTTATACTCAACATACCAATTTCGGTACATAGGTACCAAGATTAAGGGTGTCACCTCATAAAGCGTGTAATGGAGTTCAAAGGTCATTTGTGGGAAGATTAATCATGTATAGATGTATAGTTTTGCACTCTAGGTACTTAAGTGGGGAATATGGGTGTGATGTATATAAGGGATACAGAGTAGTATTTGCATATAATAGACTGTGTTGTAATTAATCATGTGATGGTTTCTTTTATTTATATGTGATATGTGCTGATGCTTGTAAGCCTGAGGCTCTTTTCATTTTTATTGTGGCCTAAGACTTGTGATTGCTGTATGATAGATGATGTTGATAGGGTGATATCTGGGGGAATAAAAGGGTCCAGCTGATGTGATATATGATATAGAAGTGTTTATAAGTAGAAAAGAATTTTTGGATAGTGACTTGGGTAGCCGATATGCTGCCAAAATTTTTAGGACATACTGAGCTGTGTTAAAATCCTTCTGTAATAGCTTGGCATGATAATATAGAATAATGGACTATAGGGATAGACTAGATTGAATTTGGAGTTAAACAGAATCACTTAGTGCAGTATAAGCAAAAGTTAAATGAAGGATTATGGGAGAAGTGAAATGGGTGACCTGGCGGGAAGTGCACCGCTTAGTGAGTTTCTTCGAGAATTTAGTAGGGGGTATCACAGACCGAACCAGGTAAAGGGTGTTACATTGGATTTATCCATCCCTATTAAATAAATTTGATTTCTCATCATTTGCCTCTCATTTTAAAAAATTATTATCCATGTTCCAATTCTTTGCCTTTTTTATACTATACTTGTTCTAAATCCTTTCCTTTTACTTTTTCTTTACGACACACACCAAAAACACTATATTAAAAAAAGTTTAACATGCTAATTAAGAATGAAGGGGTACATTGCTTGTTGAACAAAATAAAAAAAAGGAAATATGGATTAAAGGAAGTGAGCACATTTTTTTATTTATAAAAGGACGAAATGGAAAACATAAACAAGCGAGGAACAAGAAATGAGAATAGAAAAGAATGGCCTTAATAATGAAGTAACATCCATATTTCATGACTTATTATTATCCAACAGAGAATGAACCCAAGGGTGAAGATGAAACTTATTCGTTTCGTATAATATTGCCTAAATTTAAAATCTTGACCATATTTTTCTAAAAGATTCTTCGTAGCTAGAGGGGTATTATTTATTCAGAAGAAAAAGTTTAGCGAAAAAGCAAGATATTTATACTAACATATGAAAACAAAAATAAAACTGTATAACCCATTATTTCATAAAATAAATAATGTGAATATGATATTTAAAAAAAGGGGACGGAATTAATCTTTTTTAGAAAAATATAAGAGCAAATAATGTATTAAATTCGTAATGAAACAAACAAGAATGTTGTTTAGAAAATTAAACCACTTAAGTTGAACCTAATAGAAGATGTGATTTCAAACTTTATTGGTCGAGCCTAGAAAAAAGTGGGATTACTATTTTTGAAATCGAACCACTTATGTCAAGCCTATTAAAAAATAGGATTTTTAGACTTTGTTGGTAGAGCCCACTAGAAAGTGATATTACGATTTTAGAAATTGAACTATACAGGTCACACCTATTAGAAGATATGATTTTAGAGCTCATTGGTCAAACCTACTAGAAGGTGGGATTACTATTTTAGAAATTGAACCATTCAGGTCAAACCTATTAAAAGATAGGATTTTAGACCTTGTTTGTTGAGCCTATAAAAAGGTGGGATTACTATTTTAGAAATCAAATGACTTAGGTTGAACCTATTAGAAGATAGGATTTCATACTTTCTTAGTTAAGCTCACTGGAAGGTGAGATTTCTATTTTAGAAATGGAGCCACTCAGGTCAAACCTTTTAGAACATATGATTTAAAACTTTGTTAGTGGAGCCTAGTAGAAGGTGGAATTACAATTTTAGAAATTTAACCCAATGGTCGAGCCACTTAGAAATGGGGATACAATTCTAGAAATTTAATTATTCAGGTTGATCCTATTAAAACATGGGATTTTAGAATTCGTTTGGTTAAATCCACTAGAAGGTGGGAACACTATTTCAATGATTAAGGGAGTAAAATCTATTAAGAGAAGGGAATCCAATCTATAATTATTTGTAATCTACTAAAAATGTAGAGAGATATTGAAAAATAAATCTTTCTAATCGAACCATTGTGAGTCATAATGGCTTACGTAATAGGAAGAGGCGATTTTAGAAAATATGTTAGGTTTGGAAATTTAAGTTGTTCGAATTGAGCATAAGTTCCATTTATTTTAATGGAATTTGCTTTCTTTGCTTTTGTATACTTCTAATTTCATTAGAAGAATGCAAAAAGGCTGTAGCTATAAGTACCCACATCGTTCGGGTGTATATTTGATAAAATTAGAATAATATATATTATTAAGTGATTTCCTCCTAGTATAATGCTTTTATGAATCAATTGAATCATTATTTGTCATTTTATTCAACATACAGAGGTTTCTAAAAGAAGTCGTTATTATTTTTAATTTTTTTCTTATATGCCTTTTGCTCTATCATGACACAATTTTTAAGTTGTAGTTCACTTCGAGTTAAGTCAAAAGATTTATGAATAAGGGTCCAAAATTATGATGCAATATAAGAAAAATTGAGGTAATAAGCATATCCCCAAATAAACAAATAAGGTAAACTATCTATTACAAATTGGGCTTGAGGCTTAAACCTTTAATTTGGCTTAAGGCTCGAGCTTTCTTCCTTAATTAATATGATTTAGGCTTGGATTTTTTTTAAATGCGCTTAAGGCCTAAATTTTTAAGTTAATTTGGCTTAAAGCCCAAGCTTGCATTTCTTAGTTGTCATTAATTTAGGCCAAATTTTGTTAGCAAATATATGAGGCTTGAGGCCTTATTCCTTTATTATTATTATTATTATTATTATTATTATTATTATTATTATTATTATTAT